>SNVD02002954.1:0-172610 GCA_013180625.2 Boswellia sacra | reverse complement strand
AATAGATAATGTATTCCTTACCATCATATGTGAGTCTATTCAATATCTACCGAACCTTTCATTGTATAATTCAAGTCATAGCATATTCATGGTATATTCATACATTTTTTTCTTATCAAAGCAATGCAAGACCATAATCTAAAATCATGACACTTCGACCTACATTTGATAATTTTATCACGGCATTTTTGCCTATTGCTACTCTAGCATAATTCAATTGATAATAAAAAATCTAAATGTGGCAATTCTAGCCTAGACATGGCATTTGTGGCCTAATTCAATCAATCAACATCAATTATGGCTATTCTAGCCCAATTCAAGCACTCAAGGGTAAATATGGTAATTCCTACCTATTCTATGCTATTTCCTAGCATTTTTCAAAGCAATTATAAATTTTCCTAGCATAATTCTAATCATATACTCTTAAGCATGACTCTAAACATGCTCTCCTCAATAAGATTCTAAGCATTTGCAAAGAAAATAAAATCCTATCACGATTCTAAATAAAGAAAGGAAAGCAGACTTGCCTCGACAGCATTTCCACCTTGCAAAACAAATAAAGGATTAAACAATTCTATCAAATCCTAAACATGCCTTTACACATCAAAATAAGTCCTAAACATGCTAATTCTAATCATAAACGTACGCAATCATGTTTATACTAAAGTAAGAAAAGTAAAGAAGAAAATAGGAGGAAAAAGAGAGAACTATTCTCAAGATATACCCTTTTGGGGTTTAGAGCAATATAAAACACTTGAAAAATATTAGACTAGAAAAAACTCCTTAAATTTTTAAGTGTGTCTTCAAGAGGGAGAAGAGATGATTTTGATGTGTCCTTAGAAGTGTGCCCAAGGTGTGCATTTATAGACTTTCCTTGGAGTGAAAAAGTGATAAAAAAACCAATATAGGATTTGGATAAACAGTTCTTTTGAATAGCGTCAATGAACAATATCAAAGTGAATAGTGTCAACCAGTAGTTGAACAGTGTCAGCAGGCGGTTTAACAGTACCATTGCCAATAAATAGTGCTACCAATGAATAGTCATGCTGAGTCAGTTACGTTCAATTGACCATAACTTTTTGCACAAAACTCGGATTTATAATTTATAAATTTTGACAAATACTAGACATCTTTAGCTTCGCAAAGGTATATGACTTGTTGTCTGATTCTCTGTAGATTAATTTCTATGATTTTTTTAAGTTGGTCATTGGTTTTTTAGGTTTTACGGTTCTTTGACTTTTCACACTTTTTTCCATTCAAAGGCTCTCTTCGGGCATTTCATATTGTTGAACACATGTCTGTGCTTCATCATTGAGCTTGAAAATCAAGTGTCTTAGCACGCGTCAGTTGTTGAGACCCTTGGTCGTTTCTTCTTCTGTTTGCTTCCAAGAGCATTTTGGTCATTTGCATTACTTGACATTTATCCTTACTTCATCATTGAGCCAAAAAAATCCAATTTTATTGCTTGCCCCCTATGTTGGAGAAGTTTATAAGACACAAACATCGACAAAGTACTATTGCTTTGTCCTTCCTCCTCTCATCTTGGCCTCTTTACCTTCATCTGCATTATGTTAGACTTCTCATCGTCCATTTTTCTCTTCAATTCCTACAAAAAAGATGCGCCCACTCAACGGCTGATGTGCCCACTTAAGGGCTAATATGCCCACCCAAGGGTTGATGTGCCCATTCTATGGCTAGTGTGCTCACTTAATGGTTGATGTGCTCACTCAAGGGCTGACGTGCCTACACAAGGGTTGATGTGCATCATTCTAATGCATGCAATGCACACTTCTAGTGCACACATGTGCATCCTTATGATGCACAATGTGCACTCTTCTAGTTTAGACAAATGCACTTTTCTAATGCATGAAGTGCATCCTTATGATGCTGAGATAAGACACTCTTTAGTATACCTACTTCCTGGGGTTTCTAACACTTTTCATGTAGACAAATGCATTCTTCCAATGCATGAAGTGCATCCTTACAGTGCTAAGATAATACACTCTTTAATGCACCTTCTTCCTAGGGTTTATAAGCACTCTTTAGTGCGCCTGTTCTAAAGGCTTGTAACACTCTTAAGTGTGCCTATTTTAAGGGCTTTCAACACCCTTTAGTGTGCCTCTTCTTAGGGCTTATGTCTATTCTAAGGGTTTAAAACATTCTTAAGTGTATCTACTTCTTAGGGTTTTCAACACGCTTTGGTGCAACTCTTCTTAGAGCTTGTGCCTATTCTAAGGGCTTAGAACACTCTTATGCACACTTACATCTTAGAGTTTCTTCTAATACATGCCCATCAAGAAAGCTTCTACCATGCACCAATTTGTGGTCCTTAGACCCTTTCATTCCTCCTGCCTTCGGTTGAGTATTCTTCTTTGATCTCTTCAGATTTTGTATTCGTTAGGTTTCATGCCCTTCATCTAAGTATTCTTCATTCTTCTTTTATTGATTTCTTCCACTCCACGGGAGAAAAATCTTTGATTCATTATTCTTTACTCTCAATCTCTTCAGATTTTGCATTCATGGGATTCTCTACTAGGGGGTTCATATTAGGTTGTTGTTTGCTGAATTCACTAGGGATCTCTTTGCATTCATGGAAGAATTCATATTAGGCTATTAAATCAATTCAAAATTTACCTCATGCGGTGTGTCCTCCAATAATGTACTTTTAATAGGTGTTTATTTATGTATTACTTTCATATCAATTCGTCTATGTTTCTTTGCTATATTCCTTTGTATTTTTATGTTTTTGTGTGGTTTTGATGTTTGTAGGAGTTTTGGAGCAATTTGCACAAAAATGGAGTAAAACCCTTCATTTTCACCTCTGCTAGTCAGTGATCTTCTCGGATTTAATTGTATTGATATACAATGAACCCGACGACATATTATATACCGTTGGAAAGCTCTCGAAGTCTCTTTTCTAGAGAAATTTACGGTTTATAAATCCATTCAGTGTACCAAAAGTTCTAATCAAAACAGTGTGAGATGTATAGAAATATAATTCCACAAGTCACTGTAGCATGTATAATACGGGGCTCTGTAGCAATTCACTGTAGCAGAGTATTTAAACACATTTTAGGGTTTTATTTTGATAACTTGAAGAGGGGAGAACATGGAGGAGGCTGCATCTTTGGATTTCTCTCATCTCTTAGAGTTCTTGAAGGAGATTGAAGGCTTGGAAAGAGGAAGAATTACAAATCCTAAGAGATTTCATCAGATTTGCTAATTTTTTCATTTCCCTTTCATTTTCTGGAATTGCTATGTATTGTATTGTATTTGCATTGTGTCTGAATATGTGTAACTAAATCTGAATTGGTTGAGGGTGATTTCAAAGCCCTTGATATGGTTTTTGTGAATTGATTGTGCAAGGAATTGTTATCCAATTCTATAATTGAAGTTGCTTGTATTTTCCCATGTTTAATGCTTATGATTACTTGCTGATTGTATTTGGGTGGCCAACTGAATATAATCTGGATATTGTCTATTGCTAGATTAGAAATCTTGATCCGTAATTGTCTTAAATTTCTAATCATTAGTAGCAAAATTGTGATCAGAGATTGCAATTGGAGAATATAACCTAAGTTAAATAATCTGAGCTTGTGTGTTTATTGCTTAGATCAACCTGTCTTTCTTTTCGTAATGCATCATTGAATTAAATTTAGAGAGCTTGTTCTAGGTTGTTTAATGGATAGAGATTAAATAAAGAGCCTGTTTTATTTAACAACAAAGTAAGGAAAGATTGGGATAACAGAGTTTATTGTTATCTACGGTTGATAATTTCAGTGGTGTAATTGGATGATAATTCTATAATTAATTCACAAATCCATATCTTGTGGTGGAGAATGATCCCTTAACCAGATTTCTATCATTGATTAATTCCCATTTCAATTAAGTTTGCATTGTGTTATTCATTAATTACCGTCGTATTCAGTTTTTCATCTAGTTAATCAACCAACAAAACCCCTCATTTAGTTAATTGTTGCTAGAAATAACAAATCCAATTAGAATCAATCCTCGTGGGAACGATTATTTATCACTTTATTACTTGTGCGACTAGTATACTTGCTAGTTTCGGACGCATCAAGTTTTTGGCGTCGTTGCTGGGGATTGATTTTCTAATCGATTTGTTATTTTGTTTTCATTGTTGATTCGTATTTTTTTTTTTTGTTTTTCTTTTCTGATTGTTTGTGTTTAGGCGACATGGCAGTAAACTTCCAACAATTCAGTAGTCGATTTGAGCCACAACTACATTGGAGAGTAAATGAGGTAAGCACTCCGAACATTGAACAACAACTTTCTGAGCTAACCTCTCTTGTGGAAAACATGGCTGTGGGACATATGCAGAAACCTTATGCATGTGGGGTATATTCTACCATGGAGCATCCAATGGACATGTATCCAACTTTACAAGAAGAAGATATAGAACAAGCCAATGGGTGGATTTTCAAGACAATCAAGGCAATGGTATGATCACTTCTCTAATACTTACAATGCCGGATGGATAGATTACCCCAAGTTTAGTTACGGGAATCATCAACCGATCGCCCCAAATGGCATACCAAATTTGCTGCAAGGTTTCAATCAACCTAGAGTGCAGCAAACATTTCAAATGCAACCACCACCAATGCCACATCCAGCACCGCAACCAGCTTTGCAAAACTCAGGTATGTCTCTCGAAGATATTGTTAATGCACTTGCCACTAACACAATGCAATTCCAGCAGGAAATTGGGGCAAGTATCCAAAACCTGGCAAATCAAATGGGACAATTGGCTACTAGCATGAGCAAATTCGAGGGCCAAGACTCAGAAAAATTATCTTCTTAAACAGTGATCAATCCAAGCGAGAATGCTAGTGCAATAACTTCGCAAAGTGGAGAGCAATTAGATGTCTTGCCAAGAAAATCACAAACTGATGAAGGAGATGACGCCACATCCACCATGAACAAAACATTGACTTCTCAGTTAAATCCTATAACTCCCATTCCTTCATATGTTACTCCTCAACCTTTTCCTAGCAGATTGGCAAAATTGAAGAAGGAGGAACAAGAACAAGAAATCCTGGAAACTTCTCAAAAAATCGAGGTAAATATACCACTTTTGGATTCTATCGAGCAAGTACCTCATTATACAAAACGTCTCAAGGAGTTATGCACCAACAAGAGAAAGTTAAAAGGGAATGAGAAAGTAAGTATGGGGGAAAATGTTTCAACTGTACTACAAAGAAAAATTCCTCCGAAATGCAATGATCCAGGTACAGTCACCATTCCATGCACCATTGGTAAAACCAAGTTTGAAAGAGCTATGTTAGATTTAGCAGCATCTATTAATTTCATGCCATTTATTTATGCTTCTTTAAATCTTGGACCTTTTGCGAAAACTGGTATTACCATTCAGTTTGCTAATCATTTTAATGCATATCCCAAAAGAGTTGTGGAAGATGTGCTTGTGTAGGTGAATCAAATGGTTTTCCCAGCAGACTTCTATGTACTTAAAATAGAGGATGAGACATCTCCTAATCCAACACCAATTCTTTTAGGGAGACCATTCTCGAAAATTGCTAGAACAAAGATTGATGTTCAAGATGGCATTCTCACCATAGAGTTTGATAGCAAGGTTATCCGTTTCAATATTTTTGAGGCAATGAGGTACCATAGTGACTTACATTCTGTTTTTGCAGTTGACGTTATTGATTCTTTGCCACAACAATGTTTTGAGTTAACTCACAAGAATGGATTGGATGTAGCTATTAGTGAGCATATAGGGACAGAAAATTCTAAGGAATTAATAATTTTTATACAAGTGTCCAAACAAATGGAGGAAGTTGTGGCAAGCTTAGATGAGATCATAGCTATAACCACAAACAGGTATGATGTTTGTACATTGAATTGCCTTTATCTAATGAGAAACTTCTTCCTTCTGTGATGAAAGCCAATACCTTGGAGCTTAAGCCACTTCCAGATCATTTGAAGCATGGATTCTTGGGTGAGAATGATACTTTGCCAATTATAATAGAAATGGGCCTTGCACCACTACAAGAAGAGAAACTCGTCCAAGTACTTAGAGATCACAAAATAACTATTAGGTGGACGATTGCTAACATCCAAGGCCCAATCATATGCATGCAACAATTCTTGTTGGAAAAAGGATCCAAGCCCACTAGAGAAGCACAGCGGAGATTGGACCCTCCCATGATGGAACCAACGTCAGGCTGAGGACGTTAAACCAATCGCTTATTGGGAGGCAACCCAATGTTTTTGAAAAATAAATAAAAGAAAAGAAAAGAAAAATAAAATCAGGTAATAATGATCGATTTTTGTGTCTCGAGGAGATTCCTTTAGTAGGCCATCAAATTAATCAGGTTTTATCTCTCTTTGTCATCTGTCTTATTTGTTTTTTACATTTGTTTTTTTACTTGTTTTTGACTTTTGTTTGCTATTGTGTTGTTATCTCTTTCATGTGTCTTTAGTTTCGTTTCTGCTCTTTTCTTTTCCTTCCTTTTGTTTAATTTTATTATTCTGTACTTCGAATTCATTTGTGCAACAGCTTGAGGAAACATCCAAATGGGAGCTGAAGTCATTGCTTGAAGGTTTGAAACGTGCATATCTTGGAGAAAAACAAACTCAATCACCTTATCCGTATCTCTCCTTTTCTCCTCTTCAATGGATGCCGATATCTTTCTATCGAACCTTCGTAAATAGTTCCCTTCACTTCAATGTTGTGTTTAAAATTTATAAAGTACGGATGACTAGACTTTATAAAGTACGGATGACTAGACTTTGGGAGTTGATGCTCCTAAATGTGCCTGCGAATATCCGATGGCTTATTGAAGCCAAGGTGAGATTGTCAGGTGAGCCTGACGCTAATCTCGCAAAATACATGCCTGGTCTAGGGAAAAGCTACTACGCCAAGAGGCGAAGAGCGAAGAGGTTACAAGTATGCTATAAATGTGCTAGATGGAATTGTAACCAGACTTGTCATTCATTAGGTCTTGTGTGCAGAAATAGAGAAGATAAACTATCATTTATTAAGAATGGTTTGAGTAATGAGTCGTTGGATAATGTTTTATTAACTCTTGAGTCACATTCTTGTGGACTTGTTCAGTGTGAATTGCTTAATTTATGGACACAATTTTGTGATGAATTGCAATGTTATAGTCTAGGGAATCTGACTAAAAACGACCCTGTTTGCCAGTTGATAAGAAAACTTGATGGGAAGCAAATCCCCGACTCATAGAAGGCGTTTCAGCCGTTACTGGACGTAAAACCATAGGAAGATGTGAGCCACAATCACAACTACTTGTATATTTGAATGTGTGTGTTGTTGTCGAATTTTTTTTTTCTTGTTTCGTTTGATCTGATTATCAATGTTGTTTTTGTGTTGTTGTTGTTTGTTGATTTTGTTTGTTTTAATTTCATGTTTTCTTTTTGACAAACCATATGACTACCCCATGATATAAGCACACGTGGGAGACAAGTATGGAGGCTTTGTCAACCTCCGCCGAAAGTATATCTTTACTTTTCATGCTTCACGTGGGAGACAAGTGTGGCGGTTTTGTCAAACCCCGTCGAAAGTATATCTCCATTTTTCATGTTTCACATGGGAGACAAGTGTGTAGGTTTTGTCAAATCTCGCCGAAAGAATATCTAATTTTTTTCAAATCTTGGGGCGATAAATCTGCATCGAGCAACCTCCACCGAAATTATGTCCCCACGTGTCAAATTTGAGAGTTTTACGTGTGTATATATCCATTCTCCATATTTTCAAATGTCATTATTATAACCTGTCTTGCACTTGAAAAGCATATTACCTAACATTCATCATTGTCTTACACAAGGTTGAGCACTTGTAGAAGTGGAGAAAACACCAATTCGACGATTCCAAAATATATGTGTATTTTGTGGATCGCAATTTGGTAAAGATGGAGAGTTTACAACAGCAGCTCTTGATCTTGGTAGGACATTAGCTGCGAGGGGTATTCATTTGATTTATGGAGGGGGTAGTCTTGGGTTAATGGGGTGTGTGTCGATAGCTGCATCCTTGGGAGGAAGTAAAGTTCTCGGCATTATCACTAAATCATTAGCTGTGCGAGATATCATAGGCAACACAATAGGGGAAGAGTTACAAGTCTCTAGCATGCATGAGCGTATTGCACATATGGTCATTAAATCTGATGCATTTATAGCTTTGCCGGGTGGTTATGGTAAATTAGAGGAGATATTTCAAATCACCTCTTGGGCACAGCTAAACATCCATCGGAAACCCATCGGTTTGTTAAATGTCAATATTTTTTTTGATGGTTTGTTGTCTTTTCTTGATCAAGCAGTAGAAAAAAACTTCATCTCACAGTCGGCAAGGCAAATCCTAGTTACAGCTTCAACTGCAGGGGAGTTAATTGACAAATTACAAGCATTCGTCTATTCGCCTGATCCAACAATAGATCCAATAGATTGGTTTGCGGAAGGCAATAAAAGGCGTAAACTGGATTTAACGCTAAGCCTGTAATCTTTATCTACTAGTTTGCTTCACTTTTGTTTGCTTTCTTTTTATTGTGTTTATTTGAGATTTTTCATGTTATTTCTTTTGAGCTTTTTCAGGTTATTTCTTTCGTTCCAGGTAATATTTTCTAATCTTGCCTTTTAGAGTGGTGGCTTAAAAAGTTCAAGTTCTCTTGAAACGCATTCTGGATTTCTTTAATCCATAATGGCTAAATAAGGAGGCTAACTTCTAAACTTTTTAGACCCATTATAACTGAATTGTTTTTGTTTGCTGACTTGTTGGACTTTGTTATTTTATGAGTAAGTTTAGTTTTATGTAATTTAGAGTTGTTATGTGTTTTTATCTTTATCAGTTTCGATTAAAAAAAAAAATTTTGTGGAAAAAACTCGAGAATGGTAGAATGTGGGTTTCTTTAACCCTTGAAACGCATTCTCTCTAAATAAATATGTAGTTTGTTTATTTCATGTTGTTTGAAGTGTCTTGTTTCTTCTTTTGTTCTTTCATAATAAAGGTATATAGGCTGGAAACCTTAAGTTTGCGGGCTACTGGTCCGAAGGATTGTTGAAATATACAATCTTGACTCAGGTGTAACAACGCCACGTACCTCTTTTCTTGCATTTTGTGTGTCGATGATAAGATAATGATTGAATTAAGAATAACTATTGGAAAATGATAAATGATGCATGGATCTGTGTGCTTGAAATGTATATTAGTTTTTGCTTTACCTTTGATTCCTTGCACAACATTGAGCACCGAGCCATTATCACTGAGTTATTTGTTTACTTAGAGAAGGTTTATGCAATTTAAATATTTCTTTAGCTTTCAATGAATTCTAGAACCTGTTTGATGGTCACTCGAGGCGAAATCCTAGACTCTGCAATATTGGGGAAATGATTTAGGCCATCTTTGGACCGCTTGAGCCTTAATAGCCAACCTTAAATGAAATTGATCCCTAGTTACCCCTTTCAGCCTCTGTAAGCTTTTTTTTTTGTTTTGTTAACTCACTAAAAGATTTCCTAACCTCAAATGAATTTTTTTTTCAAACAGTTTGTCCTTTACCTATGAGCATGTAGATCATTCACGATGACATTTTGAGATATGTTCTGGTTTTGGGAAGTTAGAGGAGGTTGGATTGTGCCATGAGCAATGCAAGTGAGTTTTATTGTGTTTTTTAAAAAACAAAAAACAATCTGTCTTATCTTCCACGTACTTAAACATTGAGGACAATGTGTTGTTTAAGTGTGGGGGAAGAGAATTGCAGTTAAAGAAAAAAAAAAGAAAAAAAAACGAGAAAAAAAGAAGAAAAAAAAGAAAACAGATCTATACCCTTAAGTGTTCTTGAAAAGAATGAAACAACAAAGTGTGGGGATGTAGTTTCTTTTGTGTTAAAAAAATAATAAAATGAGAGATTGAGTATTTTGAAGAAGTTTGGGGGAGTAACCGGTTGAATTGAAATAAGTTTTGTTATGAGGGTTGAGCTCCACATAGTCCTGAATGATTTATGTGTTTGTAGGTGATTTGATCCAAATTATTATCCTTTATCATATCTTCACCCAAGCCAAAGGTTACAAGCTTAATAAAGTCCTACTTGATCCTTGATGTTGTGCATGTCTACATCAGTGGAGAGTGACTTGAAAAGCAGGCCTATAGAGTTCATTTATACACACATCTTCACTACTAAATATGATTCATTTTTATGCATAAACTCATCTGGGTTACAAGTGATTAGGTGAGAATGGCTCTACACACACACACTTGAGGAATTGAAGTGAAGCGAAACTAATCTTTCGGATAAAATTCTTGATCAAGTGCATTATTTTGAAGTTTTCCTTGGGTTATAATTAAGTACAATCTTTGAGGCCTATTTGCAAGTTGAAGCATTTGTGTGTTTTAATTTTTCTTGATTCTGTTTCGGTTTAGTTTTGTTTCATATCGTTGTAATTGCTCGACGACTAGCAAAGTCTAAGTGTGGGGGAATTTGATAAGTGTCTATTTATATATCATTTTCATATCAATTCGTCCATGTTTCTTTGCTATATTCCTTGGTATTTTTATGTTTTTGTGTGGTTTTGATGTTTGTAGGAGTTTTGGAGCAACTTGCACAAAAATGGAGTAAAACCCTTCATTTTCACCTTTGCTAGTCAACCATCTTCTCAGATTTAATTGTATTGATATACAATGAACCCGATGACATGTTGTATACCGTTGGAAAGATCTCGAAGTTTATTTTCTAGAGAAATTTACGGTTCATGAATTCATTCGGTGTACCAAAAGTTATAAATCAAAACAGTGTGAGAAGTGTAGAAATATAATTTCACAAATCTCTGTAGCATGTATAATACGGGGCTCTGTAGCAGGTTACTGTAGCAGAGTATATAAACACATTTTAGGGTTTTATTTTGATAACTTGAAGAGGGGAGAACATGGAGGAGGCTGCATCTTTGGATTTCTCTCATCTCTTAGAGTTCTTGAAGGAGATTGAAGGCTTGGAAAGAGGAAGAACTACAAATCCTAAGAGATTTCATCAGATTTGTTAAGTTTTTTATTTCCCTTTCATTTTCTGGAATTGCTATGTATTGTATTGTATTTGTATTGTGTCTGAATATGTGTAACTAAATCTGAATTGGTTGAGGGTGATTTCAAAGCCCTTGATATGGTGTTTGTGAGTTGATTGTGCAATAAATTATTATCCAATTCTCTAATTGAAGTTGCTTGTATTTTCCCATGTTTAGTGCTTATGATTACTTGCTGATTATATTTGGGTGGCCAACTAAATATAATCTGGATATTGTCTATTACTAGATTAGAAATCTTGATCCGTAATTGTCTTGAATTTCTAATCATCAATAGCAAAATTGTGATCAGAGATTGCAATTGGAGAATACAACCTAAGTTAAATAATCCGAGCTTGTGTGTTTATTGCTTAGATCAACCTGTCTTTCTTTTCGTAATGCATCCATTGAATTAAATTTAGAGAGCTTGTTCTAGGTTGTTTAATGGATAGAGATTAAATAAAGAGCCTGTTTTATTTAACAACAAAGTAAGGAAAGATTGGGATAATAGAGCTTATTGTTATCTACGGTTAATAATTTCAATGGTGTAATTGGATGTTAATTCTATAATTAATTCGCAAATCCATATCTTGTGGTGGAGAATGATCCCTTAACCAGATTTCTATCATTGATTAATTCCCATTTCAATTAAGTTTGCATTGTGTTATTCATTAATTACCGTCGTATTTAGTTTTTCATCTAGTTAATCAACCAACAAAACCCCCCATTTGGTTAATTGTTGCTGGAAATAACAAATTCAATTAGAATTAATCCTCATGGGAACGATATCTTACTTATCACTTTATTACTTGTGCGACTAGTATATTTGCTAGTTTCGAACGCATCAACTTTCTAGTCTTTGAAGGAATTCTTCCCTGTGATCCAAACCGAAAATTCCGTTGATTAATGTCACTCATCTTTTCTTGTCAGTTGGTAAGCTATTGCCATGCCTAGGTGCTCGTCATCTTACAAAAATTCTTTCGGTGTCTTAGGGCCGATGTACAGTTTTTATTCTCTTCTCTTTTTCCCTTCATTTTTTTCTTTTTCCTTTCTTTCTTCTCTCTTCCTTCTCTCTCTCCTTTCTCTCTTCCTTTTCTTTTTTCTTCTATTTTTTTCTCTTTTTCTCTTTTTCTTTCTTCTTTTCTTTTCCCTTTTCGTTAACGTTTTTGCCCTCATTAAAGGGACAACTAGCTAGCTATGCAAGGACCATCGATGGACAATTTGACTGTCAGTCAGTGGCCAACCAACAATCGATTGATGGTTTGACTATCAACTTGCAGTGGAAGGTCTATATAAGGAACCTTCACCTTCTTATGCTTCATTCGTGCGCCATTTATTCATTTTTAATTCAATTTGCCTCTAGTTTTCTCCTATGTGCTTTTCTAAAATTCCTCTTTCCAATGGTGGGTCACCCAATCCATCTTGATTTGAATGAGAGACACCCGATTTGGGAATTGACATTGAAGGGTCTTCTAAAAAACCTAGAGGTGCCTGTTGTCTATGACATGGATTCCCACACAATCAACTAGGTATACATTCTTTTTTTTCTTTTAGTCTTTCATTTTCTAAGAATTTTCTAGGCATGTATTCACGTAGAGACCTCCATTTCTTACCTTACAACTTCCATGAAAACAATGTCTTAGTCGTTTTTTAGGGCCCATAGTTGGTTTTTAGAGATGAGGAATAAGAATGTTAAGAACATGATTGCTACTGCCAGCTTCTATGAGTTCGTCAATTCTCTTCCATGTGCTACTCAACATACTGATCGTCGGGCATTGGCTGCTTTATGTGAGAGATGGATGGACACGACCTATCTTTCCACCTTTCGATCAGTGAGATGACAATCACGCCATTTGACATCGTCGCTTTGACTGGCCTTCCATGTGGTAGAGAGGTCATACCTATTGATGCTTGTATCACAAATTCAAAGTATCAACAAAATTTGTTTGCCAGCTTCTGGGGTGCGGTATGCCTATCAAGAATAATATCGCGACTAGATACACTATATTGTATGAATATTGGAGGAGGAGGTCAAGGCTTACTCTAGTTGAGGTGGATCAGTATGCAAGTAGCTTTATCGTGTATTTGCTCGGTTCGACACTTTTTGCTAATGTGTCGAACATCACCTTCAATGGCTCTACTTCCTACCCTTCAGGATCTTGATCGAGTGAGGATTTTTTAATTGGGCCATGCTGCTCTCACCTAGTTGTATTTCAGTTTAGACCATGCTTGTCGAGGTATTACCACGATTACCGATTTTGCTCCATTACTTGACGTAACTTTTTTCTTTTTACACCTTCATATTTTGTTTGTATGAATTCTATTTTTTATTCTGTCTTGTTTATAATAGATGTAGGCCTAAGAGTCGAGTGTCCTACCTTTGCCACTTCCTGCCTATTAGGACTTTTCTTTCCAATAGATAAAGAGCTGGGTTGCACGTCATGCAGAGCTCCAGAGATCTCATAAGTTGGATTTCTTTTGTGATTACATCCACAAGATGAGCTGGGATAAGGAAAAAGACATTACAGTCAGCATTTCATTTCTATCCATATTATAATCTCATCATGTTTCTATTATTTGCAAATTTGTTTTGAGTGGTGGGGCCCTATTAAGGGTTGGTCAGCTGCTATGCATGTTGCTTCCCCATTTGTCAACTATTGTATCCTTCTCCCATGCATTGATAGCATAATGTGGCACTGAGGTAACTATGTTTGGGATTGGTTTGAAGGCCCAAAGCATCATCTAATTCCTCATTCTCCGCTAGTTCTGATGATACACGCAACTAACTTGGCTATGGAGCCAATACACGCAACTAACTTGGCTATGGAGCCAAGTGTGTAAGATTGCGTGGTCGGGATTCCCTTGGGCGAGATTAAGATCCTAGTGATGACAATTTCTTATGCTAATTAGGCTCGAGCCATATTGTATACTAGATCAAGTCGATTGGATTATGAGGCTCCTCACCCTCCTACTACTTCTAGAATTGCCAATCGCTCTTCAGCCCGTCATAAGGGGAGATCGAAGGTCTCCTCTTTAGGTACTGACACATCTCCCTTTTTTATTATTGCTATTGAGCAGCTACATCCACCTCTAGCCCCTTCAACTGTTCTAGCCATTCCAACTGGTCATGTGATTGGCGACTCTAGGCCTACCCTAGCAATGTAGTCCACACGTTGGATGCCAGTGGATAGATTATCAGTCATATGATCACTAAGGATCTAGCCATGCTTGTTCCTTTCGTTCCGCATGATACCACTCTAGTAAGTCTTTTGACTATTTATTCCTCAATTTTCCTATTATTCTTAAAATATTTTTTAATCATAGAAAATGCAATGCCATGCAGGTACTATAATATTCTATGGAGCGTGTCTTCTAGATGCAAGCTACTTCTCAAGGATATGTCTTATAGATGTCTCACTAATATCAGGTAAAACATTACTCTATGCTCTATGTATGCATGATCTCTATCTTAATAGTTTTTCTAACTATATGCTTCTTGCTTGGATTAAATAAGTCGTTAGGAGAATGCTCGTTTGGAGTAAGAGAATGAGCGCCTTCAGGCTCAGGTTGCTGCATTCTATGTCGATGATGATAATGATGGTGATGAGTGAGGACTATCACCATTAGCTTCTCTCATGTTGATTTCTTTCCTTTTATTCATTTAGCTTCCATGTATGAACTTTTCTTGTTTTAATTTTTCATGGTGTATAATTAGAGCAATCAAATTTCAAGGACTTGGTGAAAACTTTATATTTTTAGTTTCAAATGTTGCTTCCCAAACTGTGCATATTTTGATCAATTTGCATCCAAATTTGTTCAAATTTGTTTCTGCATCATCATTTGTTCAATTTTGATCAAAATTAAAAATATTGAAATCACGCGCTTCAAGTTGTTCATCGATACACAAACTGAAAGTTGAAAAATACGTGTAAGAGGGAATCAGAGGGCCTCTTACGTTGATCACCATTGGCCAGTTACCAAACCCTGGTCGGCTATCATACAACTGCCTATCAATGGCCAGGCAATCGACTGATAGTCCTTTGAATGCTTCCTGATGGTCTTCCCCCTTCTTACCTTTTTTGCTCTATTTCTTGCACTATTTAAGTGGTGCTCTCCGACATTGTTTCTTCACACCTTCTCCCACTTTCTTTTCTTGTTTCTAGAGTTTTCTTTCCTGCTTCTCAATGCCTTTTTACAATTTTCAACATGTCTAAGGCTTCTCTCAAGACTTTCCAGTCTCTCTTGAAGCTTCTAAAAGATGATGACTGGACGTGACTCAAATCCAATGGTCTTTACAAGCTGAAATTCCTTCAATACGTGAAGCTTGACGTTCATTTTCTTAAGGAATGCATGACCTTCTAGGATCCTAATGATCACGTCTTTCGCTTCAATAGGCAAGAGCTTTGCCCCTTGTTTAAGGAATTCTCTGCCATATGACACATTCGAAAAAGGATTGTCTCCCAAGTATAGGAGTGTCGAAGTAATAAACCCGGTGAGACTGTGGTCGATCCACGAGGAAGGAAATTTTAGCGCTACAAATTATAAGCTAAGCAAATACGATATGATGATTCAAAGAGATGACAAGATAATATCATAGATATAAGTAAAGAAAAAGTTCGTAAACAATAAATGAGAATCACACAAGAGAAATTCACACAATAATAATGAGGGCTAAGGTTAGGGGATCCGCCCTTGATATTTCAAATAAGGGTAAACAACCCGTTTTAGTTATATGAATTATATTTGCTTCGTTACCAATATTTATACCACTTATTGTAAATGGGTTCAAGCATCCAATGTGCCAATCTCCATATGTCTACAACAAATCAAGGTTCCTAACTAGATTCGTGTCAATAAGAAAGAACCATACGACATCTAGAACGGATCCAGGCATTTGATGTGCCAAGGATTGTCTAAAATTGATCAAGATCTCCACTTTACGAGTGGTGTCAAGATTGATTATGAAAATAAATATAAATCATATAAACAACATAAGATTATGATTATTAAGCACATATTAAGGGTTAGAGAATCCTTACTCTCATATCAAGGGTTTCACCCTTTCACCTTAGCAAGAGAGAAATTAGCAAGACATTATAAGAGAAATAACACAATATGCAATAAAAAAGAAATTCATTAATAACATTAAAACATAAGAGAGAAACATAATACAAGATCCCAGCAAAGGCCAAGATGTTCCAGCCAAGGCCAAGATGCCCTAATGGGTCACAAGGCACCTCTATTTATAGATACATTCAAGGGCAAACTTGTCAAATTACAAAGGAATAATTGTCAAATATTAGATGCACCAACTTTGACAATTGGGGTAATTAGGTGAACCGACTTTGACCACCAATTTTGACCTTGAATTATTGTGAATTTTAATCACATGTCTTCATGAAAGTCGTAGATATTTCTTTCAGCTTTCTAGAACATCTTGATTCATATGATTTGGATACGTATTCTGAGAGATATGTTCAAAATACTGAGGCATGATCAGGCTGGACCGAATCTGCAGATGGGTTCCCTTCAAGCCCATTTTTGGTCTACTAAGAGCCCGAATTTGGTGATGCTTGTGAAATGCAATATTGTAGATAATTTAATTAGCTTTCCAAAACATTAAGATTTGTACCATTCGGATCTATAAATAGAAAGGTATGCCCATTTTACTAAACCTGTAACAAAACCAAAATTCAGAGGAAGTTAATTCCAAAGATGCAAAGACTACAAATATGCTTAAGTTGGGGAATTTAATGACACTATTAATGTAATATGATGAACTAAGCTCTTATTAAACATACATATTTAAGTGTTCATCACCATACTTAGTCGTCATTCATCCAGTTTTATGAGCATCATTCTGCCTACAATTGGGGCACTTTCGATGACTGATCTTGCCAACTTCTTCAACTTTTCGATTTCTACCATAGGGATTTACACCAGAGATGGTAGAGTGACAATATCTTATATCATGCCTTTGCTTGAAATGATTATAGGACCTCATCCATTCGACTTTGCCTTCTTTAGTTCTACCTTCTTGCACAGTTTCTACTGGTTTCACTGGATTATCTTAGGGACCCACATCTTCTGACCATCATTCCCTAGATGGGCCGAGGTTTCACGGTAATTCCCTTGATTCTAGTTGAGACATTGATCAGACTGGATCAAATCAGGATTGGTCGAAGTCAAAGGTTCATTGGAAGTCTTCTACTTCTTTAGGTATTTTTTTTTAACCCTAATTTTTGCCTAAGCTGCCCTTCGGGTTTTTGACTTAACGAGCTTGCACTAACTTTTGCCTAAGCTGTCCGTTTTGGGTTTTCAACTCAGTGGGCTTTTTCTTCTTCTTTTTTTTTTCTTTGCCCTAATTTTTGCCTAAAGTGCCCTTTCGAGTTTTCAATTTAGCAAGCTTGCCTTAATTTTTGCCTAAGCAGTCTTTTCAAGTTTTCGACTTAGCATGCTTTCTCTTATTTATCTTTTGTTTCTTCTTATTTTTTTAAGATTTGGTTACAAGAGATGTTGTCCACGCTAGCACCGCCTGAGGGGGATATTTTCCATTATAGCCCTTGTCTTCATATGAGGAGGAGACTTTAGAGACGTTCTTCTAAGGTCAACTTCGGATACTCAGATTCATTAGCACTATCGATGGTGGAGGTTGGAGCATGTGATAGTTAAGACATATATCGCGTGTGTGCCTTTGGCTACCTTCACCCACAATTCATTCTACAATCCTGCTAGACTACATCAACAGTATAGGCTTAAGTAGAGGATCATGGATTCATCAACTTTTTTCAATCTTGGGAGACTGTTTGCTCATTATTTAAAGCGTGTGAAGGATTCTTGGCCACATTAGACTATCGAGAGGAAATTGTGCCATTATCCTGACTTTAAGATAAACGACTGGTACAAGGATTGTGTGACCCTTCAGGCTTCGTAGTCCAGTGAAGAGGTGAAGACAACATTGATAGTTTCACCGTTAGCTTAGATGTTAGATGCTTTCCTTTTATCATCATGCAAAATAATAAGACATTTCAAAGGCATATTTGTTTCAAAACAATTTCATTTCATTAATAAAAGTACAATCGTTTGTTCTGCGAACAATATGTGCACAATGAGACAACTCATGTAATTAATTAGCCATTTATGGTTTTCTGATTAATTATTTTTTCATTCACCTTTTTCCTCTTTCTTTATTGTTCTTTTTTTTCCTTTGTTTTCACATATAGTATTTCTTTAGCCTATCCATGTTGATGGGCTTAGTGAACTCATTTCCTTCCATGTTTGATAAGACGACGGCTTCGCGCCAGACATGACCTTCATCATAGTGAATGAGACCTCCTAGTTAGGCTTGAACTTCCCTTTGGGATGAAACATAGCTAACCTTGCTCGCGTAAGGACCACTTCTCCTTCTTTAAACTTCCTTGCCTTTATTGTCTTGTTGAAGACTCGAGGAAACCATTTTTGGAACAATTGCATGTGATATATGGCCTTCATTCTTTTCTTATCAATCAAGGTCAATTGTTCACATCTATTGTGAATCCACTCCCCTTCAGGAACTTATGCTTCCATTAGAACCCTTGATGATTTCATTTTTATCTCAATTGGTAGGAGCGCTTCTAAACCATACACCAATGTGATGAACGTCATACCTGTTAAGCTTCTAGGTGTCGTTCTATAACCCCATAACACAAATAATATCTTCTCAGCCTAATCTTTGTATGTTTGTACCATCTTGGCCAACCTATTCTTGATGTTCTTATTGGCCGTTGCTCTATTTGCTTATGGTCGATATGGAAATGACTTATGATGTTCAATCCCATACTTCTCAAACAAGGCTTTAATGTTAGCTTGGGAAAGAACCCTATTGTCAGTCATGACGTGATGTGGCAGTCCAAATTATCATATAATTTGCTTCTCAATGAACTTTGCCATCTGCTTTACCCTCAGGTTCTTTCCACTTGGTGAAGTAGCTACCACCACATATGTATGCCCATTAGAGGTTGACGGCCTTATCTCGCCTATAATGCCAATTTCCTATGCTATCAAGGGCCATGGTGCCACATTTCTTATATCTCCAAGCGTGATTGGCAAATCAAATTTGCATTGATATGGTACTAGTAACATCTCTTCATAAATTAGACACAATCTGTCTCTATGGTTAGCCAATAAAAGCCTTGTTTCATTATCTTCTTCGCAAGCATTAGTCTATTCATGCACAGACACCATTGCAGATTTTTTCCATAAGCTTTCTAGCTTCTTTCTCATCAACACATCTTAATTGCATCCCTTTCGATATTCTTTTATACATCACTCCTTGATGACAAGTAAACTATTGGTTCAATCGTTGCAATATGGCCCTTTCTTTCTTGTTGGCCCTATCTAGTTGAATCCTTTCTTCTAAGAAATCTGTCCAAATCATAGAACCATGGCTTTTCATCCACTTCTACTTGCATTATCTAGGGTTTCATGTAACAAGGACCCCACGCTTACGCTATAATGATTTGTCTTACTGATAACTCTTGAGTGCTCACCTAAATTGATGCCAAAGAAGCTAGAGCCTCAACCATCTGATTCTCATTTCTGGGAAGATGGGGCACTGGTTGAACGTCCCAATCAACCTTTTAATGTGCTCAAGGTACGGTTTTAACCTTCCTTCCTATAAATCCCAATCTTTGTTTGCCTAAAAGATGACTAACTATGAGTCTCCCAACACTTTTATTTCATCAATGCCCATTGCCGTCACAATTTCTAGCCCATAGGCACTAGCTTTACACTTAACCATCTTATTGGTGACTCTAAATTCCAGATTCTTAGTGAAGGGAATGACTTCTTCAGTTGGTGAGACCAAAGTAACTCCTATTTCGATACCATTTCTATTGACAACTTCGTTAAAGAACATTCTCCGCTCGAAATTACCCCTAAATGTTCATCAAGAAAATCTAACTCCCATGGTTCATCATCATTGATCGGATTCACGGCCAAAAATTTTGTAGCTACTCTTCCTTTCATCAGCTTCTTCGTGACATTCTAAATGTCAAATTACGGAACTAGACTAGCCATCTTGCTATCTTTCCCACCAAAGATGGTGCTTCATAAAGACATTTCATCGGATCCTCCTTCGAGATAGCCTTAATGTTATAAGAATGAAAATAATGCCTTAACTTCTTTGAGGGCCAAACCATGGCTAAGCACATTTTCTCCACAAAGCTATACTTTGTCTCGCATGGTGGCAATCTCTTGCTAAGATAATAAATAGCATGTTATATGCCCTTCTCATCTTCTTGTGCTAGCATAGCACCTATGGCCTCATCCTCAAGAACCAAATGGAGAATCAAATCCTTGGCAAGTTTTGGTGGTCTCAGAACTGGTGAATTCTGTAAGTACTTCTTAATCTTCTTAAATACTTCTTAGCACTAATCATTCCACATCACTGGCTAATCCTTCTTCAAGAGCCTGAAGATTGGCGCACAAACTGTCGTCAATTTGGCAAGGAACTGACTAATGTGTTGGATCTTCCCAAGAAACCTTCTAACTTTTTTTTCTGTTTTAGGTGATGGCATCTCCATAATTGCCTTAACCTTGTTGGGATCAACTCTTATCCCTTTTTTGTCGACTACAAACTCCAATAGCTTCCCTAAGGTAACTCCAAAAGCACATTTCTTCATCTTCAATCGCAGCTTGTACTTCTTCACCATTTATAGGAATCTATCTAATGCTTCAAAATGACTTTCTCGAGTCTCGAATTTCACCCTCATGTTATCCGCATAGACTTTTATCTCCTTACGCATCATATCACGAAACAGTGTTGTTGCTATTCGTTGATTAGTTGCCCTACATTCTTTAACCAAAAAGGCATCACCTTATAACAATAGGTTCCCCATTTTGCATTGAAGGCCGTTTTTATCTTGCATTTATTGGCCGTCAGTATCTAGTTATAACCAGGAAACCTATCCACAAATGAGAACATCACACTAGCGGCAACACTGTGTACTAACACATCAATGTGAGTTAAAGGAAAGTTGTCTTTTAGTAAGGCCTTGCTCAAATCTTGATAATCTACACACATTCAGTCTCTCCCATCCTTCTTTGGCACCAGCACAACATTGGCTAACCATTCTGGATACTTCACCACATCTAGAAACTTGGCTTCAATTTGCTTGGAGACTTCCTCCTTGATTTTTTAGCCCATTTCAGTCTCAACCTCCTCGACTTCTACTTCACCGGCTCCATGTGTGGACATGTTGGAATCATGTGCCTAGCGATACTTCCATCAATTCTAGGCATGTCATTTTAGGACCAGGAGAAGACTTCTTCATGTTTTTATAGTAATTTTTTAAATCTCTCTCCCTCTCTCTCTCTCTTAAGGAGTTGTATCAAGTGTAATGCATATGTTATTGGATTTTTCAATTGTACTAAGATTAATATCATGAGTTTGAATGGTATTGATGTCAAATATGCTAGTGAAATGCAAATTACCATGCATAATGCCATTAGGATAGACATCAAACAAGTAAGAAAAATTATTCTTCATTGTATTGAATTTTGAAACATATACAAGTTCCTCTTCTTCAAGTACGTAAAAAACAAATACATTCTCATAGTAGACATCCTTGATCCCTTCTTTGATGAATGTAACGAGGTCAATGGATGCGTCCATTAGTGGTGCTTGATCTTGAGGCTTCTCCTCCTTGATCTTCATCTTCTCCATTTCTTCAGTCAAGTCATACTTGTTATAGTTTCGAACATATAGAATATCCTTCAAAATTTGAAATAGGGCTTCAACATTCCTTTGTAAACCCATGATTTAGCAATTCCCACATACTTCATATCTTAGGCCTTGACAAACTTGATGAATCTCCCTTTATTGGGCTCAAAGTCTTCTTTTTCCCCATCAGACACATGACCCAACGCTCTTTTACAAGTTTAGCGTTTGAAATCTCAAAGAGATCGCAACCCACTTCTATTCCTCCTAAGCCTGTGTAATGTCTTCTGATGCGTTCGAAACTAGCAAGTATACTAGTTGCACAAGTAATAAAGTCATAAGTAGATATCGTTCCCACGAGGATTGATTCTAATTGAATTTGTTATTTTCCAGCAACAATAAACTAAACAGGGGGGGTTTTGTTGAATGATTAACTAGATGAAATATTAACGCAAATAAAGAATAACACAATGCAAACTTAATTGAAGTGAGAATTAATCAATGACAGAAATTTGGCTAAGGGATCATTCTCTACCACAACATATGGATTTGCGAATAAATCATAGAATTGTCATCCAATTACACCATTGAAATTATCAACCGTAGATAACAACAAGCTCTGTTATCCCAATCTTTCCTTACTTTGTTTTTAAATAAAACAGGCTCTTTATTTAATCTCTATCCATTAAACAACCTAGAACAAGCTCTCTAAATTTAATTCAATGGATGCATTACGATAAGAGAGATAGGTTGATCTAAGCAATAAACACACAAGCTCGGATTATTTAACTTAGGTTGTATTCTCCAATTGCAATCTCTGATCACAATTTGGCTACTAAGGATTAGAAATTCAAGACAATTACGGATCAAGATTTCTACTCTAGTAATAGACAACAACCAGATTATATTCAGTTGGCCATTCCAAATATAATCAGCAAGCAATCATAAGCATTAGATATGGGAAAATACAAGCAACTTCAATTAGAGAATTGGATAACAATTTCTTCCACAATCAACTCACAAAATCCATATCAAGGGCTTTGAAATCACCCTCAACCAATTCAGATTTAGTTACACATATTCAATCAGAATAACAAATACCATACAGAGAAATTCCAGAATTGAAAAGGAAAGAAAGAACTTAGCAAATTCTTTGAAAATCTTCTTTGTAGATGAATCTTCTTGGAATTGTAGTTCCTCCTCTTTCAAAATCTTCTTTCCCCTTCAAGAACTCCAAGGGATGAGAGAAATCCAGAAATGTAGCCTCCTCCCACGTTTTCCCCTCTTCAAGTTATGAAAATAAAACCCTAAAACATGTTTATATACTTTGCTACAGTAACTTGCTACAGTGTCCCCGTATTTAATAACATGCTACAGTGATATGTGGAATTACAAATATACACTTCTCATACCATTTTTATCACAACTTTTGGTATACTACATAAATTTGTGAACCGTAAATTTCTCCAAAAAATTGACTTCGAGAGCTTTCCAATGGTATATAGCATGTTATCCGGTTCATTGTATATCGATACAATCAACTCCGAGAAATTGGTTGATTAGCAGAGGTGAAAATGAAGGGTTTTACTCCAATTTTGTGCAAGTTCCTCCAAAACTCTTACAAACATCAAAAACCACACAAAAACATAAAAATACCAAGGATTATAGCAACAAAACATAGATGAATTGATATGAAAATGATACATAAATATACACCTATCATCTTCATAGGCACAATGTTGATGGCAGATCCATCATCCGCCATGATGCAACGAGACATGTTCCTACTGATCTTAATGGTGATAGACAATGATTTGTTATGATTCCTTCATTCAAAAGGTAGATGATCATCGGTGAAAGTGATCACACCCTTCTCATTTACCTATTTGGGTTCTCTCACGGCCATGACAATCAGCATTTGATTCGGAGCAACAGCCATTGATATCTCCACCTTCGTCGAAGCCTTCGCCATGGCTTTTTTATGCTCTTTTTGGGATGAGATCAACAAGCCCCAAATGCTAGCATTCGCCTGAGTTTTCTTCAACTACCTTATTACTTGATCTTTTTCTTCTTTGACTTCTTCCTTGGCAATTTCCTTGCCCTAATCAATAGTTTCATCTTTCTCAATGGATTTCTCCTTCTCTTTCTCATGGTAAAATCTACAACTCCTTGTCACTCCTTGTACATTCTCACTCTCACCCTTAAGTGCTTCTCCCTTAACTCTTACCTCTTCTTCTTCATTGTCACTATTAAATTCGGCCCAAAAGTTTAGAAGGATCTTGACTTTAGGGATGTCATCCCATATTTCATTAACTCTCACTTATTTACACCTTCTAGATAAACTCCCTCTCCTCACATGGCTCTCAACTCACTTCCTTTTCCTAGCTTCACTACCCTCCTTAACCTTGAGTCTTTTTGGTAGTGGACCTCTCTAGCCCCTTTTCTAGCCATCAACGTCTTGACAAAGGCACTTGATGGCATGGGCTTCTTCTCGGTAGAAGTCTCTTCTTCTTCCACCTTAACTTCTTCTTCTTTTTCTTTTTGTTGTACCTCCTCCTCTTGGTCATTAAGGCATACAAATTCGGGTTCCATGTTTTGTTTGGTTCCATTTACTACATTGTTGGTCCATTCACCCTTTTTTGTGAAAATTTGGGATGCCAAAGGAATGGACTCATCTTTAGCCTTTTCAATGATCTCTTTAGTCTTTTCTTCCTTGGGCTATTCAGTCTTAGGCTTCTTATTCGTAGCCTCCTTTCTAGTAGACCCTTCTTATTGTTCAAGCTTGGACTTTCTCTTCTTTTGGCTCTCTCGGCCCTGCTAGATATATTCTCCTGAAAATAACTCATTAATTGTTCGTCAGTTAAGCACGACCCAGTTGTAGTTGGATAGCAGATTGCTTCTAGTGTCGGGCTCTTATGTCTCTATGTCGAGAATCTAGCCCTCATTTATCAAGTCTTGGATCTCATAGTAGAGAATAATGCAATCATCGGTCTTGTGACTGATCACTTGGTGAAATTCACACTTCTTGTGATGCCTCTAATTCCTCGACAATGGATTTGGAAGCTTTCTAGCTGGCAATGGCTACAAGATTCCTTCAGCTCTCAATCTTGCAAAGATCTTTAACAACGGTCTCCCCGAACGATTGAACTTCCTTTGTTGGGCTATCACTTTCACGTCGACATGCTTCATGGTAGACCCACTAGCTTGACGATACTACCCCCGATTTCTTCTAGGGTAACTACTGTTGCTTCTTTTATGCCTAGCCTTTAAATCTTCTATTTGGATGCCCAAATCATACAAGTCTTCAAAGGCTTTGATTGGAAAGCCTACTAGTCTATCACAGATAAAGGCATAGTCTCCATTGATTACCATATGGATGTGTTCTTTCTCTGCTGGCCTTGTGATAATCTTGGTAGCTTTGGCCCTCTAACAGACCAAGTATTCTGAAAAAGTTTCATTGGGCTTTTTGCTAGTTGTCTCTAAATCCCTCAAGGTTACCCCCAATTATTATGAAGATACTGCTTCACAAAATGTTCGGATAATTCCTCTCAATCTTCTCAAACTCTTTGGGAAAGATCATGGTACCACACTATCACATCATCTTCTAGCGATATCATGAAGTACTTCAAGATATACTCTTTTGACAAATGAGTGGTGGCCATGACAGCAGCATACTATCTCAAATGTGTCTTTGGATTGCCTTCTCCATTGAACTTGGGCAAGTCTAACATGCGAAACTTGGAAGGCAAAACATTGTCCCTAATGAGCAAAATGTCATCTAGGTCTTCAACCCCTTTTAGTCCCTTCCTCTTTAAGAGGGATTGGACCTTCTGCATGTTTTTGGCCAGTAACTTGACTGATTCGAGCTCATCTTGGTTGACCGAGCTTTTACCCTTATCTCGACCTTGGCTAGTCTTACCCCCATCAATACCATTTCCTTCGGTTAAAGGCTGGTTCATGTGATTATGCCCCTTTCATAGAACTTCAATAAGTTGGTTCATTTGTTATTGGAGAGCAGTGATGTTAGTCCTCACTTAAGCCATTTTAGATTGTTATAGGTGCAGCTATGTCAACAACTGGTTCTTCTTGTCTTGTTGAATTACCACCTTGTCTAACCTAAGCTATGATGGTTGTAAAATAAAGCTATTAATGCTATGCATGCATGCATGTATGTATAATATGATGCATGCTCATTCAAGGACATATACACACTTTTAGCTTTCTAACCTTATTTCTCCCACACACATGACGTCGAGTCTCTTTTCCTAAGATTTCTGGCCCAAATTTTCAAGTCATCATTACAGGATGTGGGAATGTTAGATTCTCTCTCCTAATTCTAACATTCAAGCTGATGTCGGATTCTTCATGATTATCGTAACATGGCTCTCAATGTCATAGTAACCTTAACTTATGGCACATGCCCCTATTTTGTTCTTATGGGTGACTTGATAGATGACATTCATTCATGGTTCCATGAGGTTTGAGTTAATGTTATTCTAATCATGGGAGGCATGCATTTCAATATAGGTATTAGATATTCATCCTATTGGAAGTTGCTAGATTTTTCTACATGGGCTTGGCTCTCAAGGGTCTAATGGTCTAGGCTCCTTCGAGTTAGAGTTACACCCCTGGGCCAATCTATTTTTACACCAAATCAATGGTACATGCCCAAAGGTGGTGACACCGACATGAGTCGTCTAAAGGTCGAATGGAGCCAAAGACTTCTCATACCAATGCCACACGACTAATTTAGGTAGTTTCTGCTCATTATGTGCAAAGTGTAGCGATGCAAGGGCTCAAAATGTCAACATGAGGTATTGGAAGTTGGTATTCTAATCAAAATCAACTTCTCTTATCCCCAAAGGAGTCGCCGCTATGAATGGGGCTTTGATAAGTGTCTATTTATATATCATTTTCATATTAATTCGTCCATGTTTCTTTGCTATATTCCTTGGTATTTTTACGTTTTTGTGTGGTTTTGATATTTGTAGGAGTTTTGGAGCAACTTGCACAAAAATGGAGTAAAACCCTTCATTTTCACCTCTGCTAGTCAACCATCTTCTCATATTTAATTGTATTGATATACAATGAATCTGATGACATGTTATATACCGTTGGAAAGCTCTCGAAGTCTATTTTCTAGAAAAATTTACGGTTCATGAATCCATTCAGTGTACCGAAAGTTATAATCAAAACAGTGTGAGAAGTGTAGAAATGTAATTCCACAAATCACTGTAGCATGTATAATACGGGACACTGTAGCAGGTTACTGTAGCAGAGTATATAAACACATTTTAGGGTTTTATTTCCATAACTTGAAGAGGGGAGAACGTGGTGGAGGCTGCAGCTCTGGAATTCTTTCATCTCTTGGAGTTCTTGAAGGAGAAAGGAAGCTTGGAAAGAGGAAGAACTACAATCCAAAGAGAATTACATCAAATTTGCTAAGTTTTTCCCTTCCCTTTCATTTTCTGGAATGTCTCCATGTTGTATGTATTTACCACGTTCTTAAACATGTGTAACTGAATATGAATTGGTTGAGGGTGATTTCAAAGCCCTTGATATGGTTTTTGTGAGTTGATTGTGCAAGAAGTTGTTATCCAATTCTCTAATTGAAGTTGCTTGTATTTTCCCATATCTAATGCTTATGATTGCTTGCTGATTGTATTTGGAATGGCCAACTAGACGTAAAACCAGAGGAAGATGTGAGCCACAATCACAATTACTTGTACATTTGAATGTGTGTTAATATTACTGAATTTTATTCTTTCTTGTTTCGTTTGATTCGATTATGAGTGTTGTCTTTGTGTTGTTGTTGTTTGTTGATTTTGTTTGTTTTAATTTCCAATTTTCTTTTTGACAAACCATATGACTACCCCATGACATCAGCACACATAGGAGACAAGTGTGGGGGTTTTGTCAATCCTCGCCGAAAGTGTATCTCCATTTTTAATGCTTCGTGTGGGAGACAAGTGTAGAGCTTTCGTTAACCTCCGCCGAAAGTATATCTCCATTTTTCATGCTTCACGTGGGAGACAAGTGTGTAGGTTTTATCAAACCTCGCCGAAAGCATATCTCATTTTTTCAAATTTTGGGGCGATAAATCTGCATCGAGCAACCTCCACCGAAATTATGTCCCCATGTGTCAAATTTGAGAGTTTCACGTGTGTATATATCCATTCTGCATATTTTCAAATGTCATTTTATAACATGTCTTGCACTTGAATCGTATAATACCTAACGTACATCATTGTCTTACACAAGTTTAGAGCACTTTTAGAAATGGAGAAAGCACCAATTCGGCGATTCCAAAATATATGCGTATTTTGTGGATCGCAATTTGGTAAAAATGGAGAGTTTACAACAGCAGCTCTTGATCTTGGTAGGACATTAGCTGCGAGGGGTATTCATTTGATTTATGGAGGGGGTAGTCTTGGGTTAATGGGGTGTGTGTCAACAGCTGCATCCCTAGGAGGGAGCAAAGTTCTCGGCATTATCCCTAAACCATTAGCTGTACGAGATATCATAGGCAACACAATCTGGGAAGAGTTACAGGTCTCTAGCATGCATGAGCATATTGCACATATGGTTGTTAAGTCCGATGCATTTATAGCTTTGCCTGGTTGTTATGGTACATTAGAGGAGATATTTCAAATCACCTCTTAGGCACAGCTGAACATCCATCGGAAACCCATTGGTTTGTTAAATGTCAAAAATTTTTTTGATGGTTTGTTGTCCTTTCTTGATCAAGCTGTAGAAAAAAACTTCATCTCACTGTCGGTGAGGCAAATCCCGGTTACAGCTTCAACTGCAGGGGAGTTAATTGATAAACTCCAATAATTCGTCTATTCACTTGATCCAACAACGACTCGGAGTTACTTGATAAACTCCAATAAAAGGCGTAGACTGGATTTAACGCTCTATCTGTAATCTATATCTATTGGTTTGCTTCGTTTTTGTTTACTTTCTTTTTAGTGTGTTTATTTGAGATTTTTCATGTCATTTCTTTTGAGTTTTTTTCAGGCTATTTCTTTCGCCCCAGGTAATATTTTCTAATCATGGCTTTTAGAGTGGTGGCTTAAAAAGTTCAATTCCTCTTGAAACGCATTATGAATCTCTTCAATCCATAATGGCTGAATAAGGAGGCTAACTTCTAAACTTTTTATACCCATTCTAACTGACTTGTTTTTGTTTGCTGGCTTGTTGGACTTTTTTATTTTATGAGTAAGTTTAGTTTTGTGTAATTTAGAGTTGTTGTGTACTTTTGTCTTTATCAGTTTCGATTCGAAAAAAAAACATCGTGAAAAAACCTGAGAATGACAGAATATGGGGTTTCCTTAACTCTTGAAATGCATTCTCTCTAAATAAATCTGTAGTTTGTTTATTTCATGTTGTTTGAAGTGTCTTGTTTCTTCTTTTGTTCTTTCATAATAAAGGTATATAGGTTGGAAACCTTAAGTATGCGGGCTACTGGTCCTAAGGATTTTTGAAATATACAATCTTGACTTAGGTGTAACAACGCCACGTACCTTTTTTCTTGCATTTTGTGGGTCAATGATAAGGCAATGATTGAATTAAGAATAACTCTTGGAAAATGATAAATGATGCATGGATCTGTGTGCTTGAAATGTATATTAGTTTTTGCTTTACCTTTGATTCCTTGCACAACATTGAGCACCGAGCCATTATCACTGAGTTATTTGTTTACTTAGAAAAGGTTTATGCAATTTAAGTGTTTCTTCAGATTTCAATGAATTCTAGAACCTGTTTGATGGTCACTCGAGGCGAAATCCTAGACTGTGCAATATTGGGGAAATGATTTAGGCCATCTTTGGACCGTTTGAGCCTTAATAGCCAACCTTGATTGAAATTGATCCCTAGTTACCCATTTAAGCCTTTTTAAGCCTTTTTTTTTGTTAACTCACTAAAAAGATTTTCTAACCTCAAATGAATTTTTTTTTCCAAACAGTTTGTCCCTTACCTATGAGCATGTAGATCATTCACGATGACATTTTGAATTATGTTCTGGTTTTGGGAAGTTAGAGGAGGTTGGATTGTGCCATGAGCAATGCAAGTGAGTTTTATTATGTTTGTAAAAAAAGAAAAAGAAAAAAACAATCTGTACTTATCTTTCACGTACTTAAACATTGAGGACAATGTGTTGTTTAAGTGTGGGGGAGGGGAATTGCAATTAAAGAAAAAAAAAAGAAGAAAAAGATATCTATACCATTGGGTGTTCTTAAAAAGAATGAAACAACAAAGTGTGGGGGTGTAGTTTCTTTTGTTTTCTAAAAAAAAAAAGAAAAAAAAAGAAGATTAAGTGTTCCAAATAAGTTTTGGGGAGTAACCTGGTGAATTGAAATAAAGTTGTGTTATGGGGTTGAGCTCTAAATAATCTTGAATGATTTATGTGTTTGTGGGTGATTTGAGCCAAATTATTATACTTTATCATACATTCACCCAAGCCAAACGTTACAAGCTTAATAAAGTTCTACTTGATCCTTGGTGTTGTGCATGTCTACATTAGTGGAGAGTGACTTGAAAAGCAGGCCTATGGAGTTCATTTATATGCACATCTTCAATATTAAATATGATTCATTTTTATGCATAAACTCATCCGGGTTACAAGTGATTAGGTGAGAATGGCTCTACACACACACACTTGAGAATTGAAGTGAAGCGAAACTAATCTTTGAGATAAAATTCTTGATCAAGTGCATTATTTTGAAGTTTTCCTTGGGTTATAATTAAGTACAATCTTTGAGGCCTATTTGGAAGTTGAAGCATTTGTGTGTTTTAATTTTTCTTTGATTCTGTTTCGGTTTAGTTTTGTTTCATATCGTGTAGTTGCTCGAGGACTAGCAAAGTTTAAGTGTGGGGAAATTTGATAAGTGTCTATTTATATATCATTTTCATATTAATTCGTCCATGTTTCTTTGCTATATTCCTTGGTATTTTTATGTTTTTGTGTGGTTTTGATATTTGTAGGAGTTTTGGAGAAACTTGCACAAAAATGGAGTAAAACCCTTCATTTTCACCTCTGCTAGTCAACCATCTTCTCGGATTTAATTGTATTGATATACAATGAACCCGATGACATGTTATATACCGTTGGAAAGCTCTCGAAGTCTATTTTCTAGAGAAATTTACGGTTCATAAATCCATTCAGTGTACCAAAAGTTATAATCAAAACAGTGTGAGAAGTGTAGAAATGTAATTCCACAAATCACTATAGCATGTATAATACGGGGCACTATAGCAGGTTACTGTAGTAGAGTATATAAACACATTTTAGGGTTTTATTTCCATAACTTGAAGAGGGGAGAACGTGGTAGAGGCTGCAGCTCTGGATTTCTTTCATTTCTTTGAGTTCTTGAAGGAGAAAGAAAGCTTGGAAAGAGGAAGAACTACAATTCAAAGAGATTTACATCAAAATTGCTAAGTTTTTCCCTTCCCTTTCATTTTTTGGAATGTCTCAATGTTGTATTGTATTTACCACATTTTTAAACATGTGTAACTGAATCTGAATTGGTTGAGGGTGATTTTAAAACCCTTGATTTGGTTTTTGTGAGTTGATTGTGCAAGAAGTTATTATCCAATTCTCTAATTAAAGTTGCTTGTATTTTCCCATATCTAATGCTTATGATTGCTTGCTGATTGTATTTGGAATGGCCAACTGAATAATACAACATGAAAGGAAATATAATTTAATTCTTATCCCTCTTTCTTTGTATGAATATACAATTGTCATTGATTGAATATCACCTCACATGATTAATGAAGATAAAACTTGAAATGTCTACATAAAATAAATAACTTAGGTGGACTATATAGCAACATGAGCTATTTTTATTTGGTATATCCTAATAGAGGCCACATTTTGATTTGGGCAAGGTGAATGGCTTGTACCTGCCTTTTTGAACCATCTCTGAAGAGAAGAGGGCAATTTAGGTCCTGAAGCAAGGGATCAAATTGCCTCCATTCATTCCCAATTAAATAATTGGGTGGTGACTTAATTTCTTTAGACAAGTCTATAGCTTGTTTGTGTTCTCTTAACACTCAAAAGAGGCTTTAACATAGTGCCATGATCATAAACACTCTGATAGGATGGAAGCTCTGTTCATAGTAGCGACTCCACTAGGGATAAGAGAAGTTGATTCTGATTGGGATATCAAATTCTAATACCTTATGTTCATATTTTGAGTCCTTGCATCACTTTGCACACAATGAGCACGAATTGCCTAAACTAGCCGTATGGCATTGGCATGAGAAGTCTTTGACTCCGATCATCCCTTAGATGAGTTATTTTGGTGTCACCATCTTTGAGCACGTACCATTAGCTTGGTATGAAAAGATACTAAACTAAGAGGGCATCTCTCGCTCGAAGGAGCCCAGACCATTGGACCTTTTAGACTCAAGCCCATGTAGATAAATCTAGAATTTTTCAATAGGATGAATGTCCAAGCCCCATGTTGAAATTCATGTCCATGGATGTAAATTCCACACGATTAGAATAACATCTACTCAAATCTCAAGGAACCATGAACGAATTCCACATGTTAAAACACCCATAAGAGGACAATGGGAGCATGTGCCACAAGTTGAGGTTATCATGATGTTTAGAAGCCATGTTGTGATAACCATAGAGAATCCATCATCAACTTGTATGTTAGAATTAACTGAGAGAAACTCACATTCCCACATCCCATGATGATGACTTGGGAATAAGGCAAAAAATCCCATAAAAAGAGACTTGATATCACGTGTATGGGAGAAAGAAGGTTACAAGGCTGAAAGTATGTCTATGCCCTTGTATGAGAACACATCATATCATGCATGCATGCATGCATGCATGACATAGCTTGGATTAGATGAGCTGGTCATTTGACAGGGCAAGAGGAACTAGTTAACATGGCTACACCTAACAACAACAACACTAAAATGGCTTAAGTGAGGGTTGACATCGTCACTCTTCAATAACAAATGGCCCAACTCATTGAAGCTCTACAAAATGGTCCTAGCCGCATGAACCAACCTCTACCTGAAGGAATGATGGTCATGAGGGTGAGACTAGCCAAGGTAGAGAGAGAGAGAGAAGCCAACCAAGATGAGCCCGAATCGATCAAGCAGTTGGCCAAGGACATGGAGAAAGTCCAATCTCTTTTGAAGAATAAAGGGCTGAAAGGAGTCGAAGGCATAAACGATATCATGCTCATGGGGGACAATGATTTGCCTCCCAAGTTTTGCATGCTAGACTTGCCCAAGTTTCATAGAGAGGGCAATCCGAAGACGCACACCAAAGACAGTATGCTACTGTCATGGCCACCGCTCCTTTGTCAAAGTGTCAAAGGAGTATATCTTGAAGTATTTTATGCTATCCTTAGAAGATGATGCAGTAACGTGGCACCATGACCTTTCCAAAAGCGTTTGAGAAGATTGGGAGGAGTGATCTGAATAGTTTGTAGAATAGTATCGCCATAACACCCAGCTGGGGGTAACTTTGAGGGATTTGGAGACTACGCGCCTAAAGACTAATGAGACCTTCTCAGAATACTTGGTCTGTTGGAGGGCCAAGTTGCCAAGATGACCACGAGGCCTAAGGAGAAGGACCAAGTCCATATGGTGATCAATGGAGGCTATGCCTTTATCAAGGATAGACTGGCAAGCTTTCCAACCAAAACCTTTGAAGACTTGTATGATTCGGGCATCCAAATAGAAGATTTGGAGGCTAGGCAGAAAAGAAGCAACAATAGTTACCGTAGAAGAAATCAAGGCCAGTATCATTGAGCTAGTAAGTCTAGTGCAAACATTGAACCTTTGAGGCTCAATGAAGGAATGAAGTTGAATATTGAGTAAAGATAATGACCAAAAAGCCTTTGGAGGCCAATAAAGAAAATGTGAGACGGAGTTGGTGAAATGTCTTGAAAACTGATGTATGACTTCAAAGAAATCACAGAAAATAATCAAAAAGGAATCTGATGGTGAGTCATATACCAGTTTGAAGCTATGGATGTCTAGATTTCATAGAAATTTATGAATCATAAATCGCAGTTGAACTTAAAAAGTTATACGTAATTGAATACATAAAGGTCAAAAGGGACTGCATTACAAAATTGTAAAATAGAAAGGGCCAAACAGTGATACACTTTTCATCCGGTGCTGTCCACTTTTATTGTCAATCAACACTGTTTATCTAAATCCCATGGTAATTTTTTATCATATTTTCACTCAAAGGAAAGCCTATATAAGCATAACTTAGCCACACGTCCTAAGACACACCGATTGTCGATTACAATCATGTTTATTGCTCTTAAAAGCACACTCAAGAATTTGAGAAGTCTTTTCCAATATAATTTTTTTAGGCGTTCTACTGCTTTAAACCCGTAAAGGGTACGTCTTTAGGGTAGAATTCTTTTCTCCCTCTTATTCTTAGGGATTGTGCCTATTTTAAGGACTTAAAATACTCTTAAGTGCACCTACTTCTTAGGGTTTTCAACACTCTTTAGTATGCCTCTTCTTAGGGCTTATGCCTATTCTAAGGGCTTATAATACTTTTAAGTGCACCTACTAGTTAGGGTTTCCTTGTAATGCATGCCCATCAAGAAAACATCTATCATGCACTGCTCCACGGTCTTTAGACCTTTTCATTCTTCGTGCCCCTCTTCTAAGTATTCTTTATGCTTCTTTGATCTTCTTTAGTCTTTGCATTTGTTAGGTTTCATGCCCAAGCTTCTATTTCTTGATCCCTTTCAATCCACTGTGAAAATCTCTTGATCATATTTGGACATTCTTCATTCTTGACTTCTCTTACATTTGCCATTCTTCTTTAGGAATTTTCAAACTATTAGACTTGTTGGAGATTCTTCCATTTATTTTTACAAGTTCGTACAAAATTCAAAATAATTATTGTAAAAATTAATTCAAATTTTTACCTTATTTGGTGCGTTCTTCAATAAACTGCTTTCTAGTATATAGAGAAATTATTCCTTGTATTTCCAGTCGAAGACTCTATCGACTAAGGTTGCTCTTATTTTCTTGTGAGTTGTTAAACCATCTAAAGTATCTTAAGGTTGATGAATAATTGACCTTTTTTTCTCTTCTCTTATTTTCTTCTCTCTCTTCTCTCTTTCTTTCTTTCTCTTCTCTTTTCTCTTTTTCTTTCTCCTCTTTTCTCTCTCTTCTATTTTCTTTATTTCTTTCTTTTCCCTTTTTCTCTTGCCTACTTGGCCCCTTATTTGAGAGGGATGGCCAACCGATGGTTGGTTAATAGCCGACAGGCTGTCTGACTGCTGGCCGGTGGTTAGGGGCTTCTATAAAGCCTTTCTTCCATTTCCATCTTCATTCACGCATAAATTCTTCATTTTTCATCCTATTCACTTCCAGCTTTTTCCTACGTGTTCGTCTCAATTTATTCTTCCTGATGGAGGGTCATCTAGTCCACCTTGGTGAGTCTAATCTTATCTAAAAATTGACATTAAGGGGTCTTCTAAAAGATCAAAAGGTGCCAGTTGTCCATGACCTGGCTTCTGATATAACCAACCTGGTACTTGGTATCTTCATATCTTGCCTTTTTTGTTTTCTTTGAATGTATTTGGGGTTACATTTTGTAGAAACTTCAATTTCTTACTCTATGACTATCATGAGAACAAGATGTCTGGAGCATTTTCTAGAGCCTATAGCTAGTTCTCAGAGATTGAGAATGCTGCAGTGAGGAGAACGATTATTGACATTGGTTTTTATGAGGTCATTACTTGTCGTCTGCATGCTCAATGGTACACTGATCATTAGGCATTAGCCATTCTATGCGCGAGGTGGATGGATACGACCCACGCCTTCCATCTTCCGTTTGATGAGATGATTATCAAGCCTTTAGATATTGCCACCTTAACCGATCTTCCATGTGATGGCGATCTGATTCCTATTAATGCCAGTATTATAGACTCAAAGGATCAACATAGATTGATCCAAGATCTTCTTAGATGTGAGGTGAAAGTTAAGAACAATGTTTCCATTCTATACGTTCCCTTGTAGGAACATTAGAAATGGAGGTCCAATCTGACTCCTGTTAAGGTGGATCAGTATGCTCACAACTTCATAGTTTATCTATTGGGTAGTATGCTCTTTTCCAATGTGTGAAACGCCATTGCTTTGACTTTACTTCTTACCCTCTAGGATCTTGATCAAGTTAAGTTTTTTGACTGAGGTCGCGCTACTCTTGGTCAGCTGTATTTTAGCTTGGATCAGGCTTGTTGAGGTATTGTCAAGGTTCTTGGATTTGCTGCACTTATTGAGGTAACTTCTTTCTTTTTTGCATATTCATGTTTTATCTTCATGACTCCTATTTATGATTTGATATCATCCATGATAGATGTGGGTATATGAGTTAGGAGTTCTACCATCTCCTCTTCTTGCTGGCGAGGATTTTTCTTTCCCTCGAATGAAGAGGGGGGATGCACGTCGCAAGGAGCTCGAGAGATCTCACGAGCTAGACTTCTTTCATGATTACATTCACACGTTGACCTGGGACAAGGTAACAAAGAATTTATAGTCAATATTACATTTACACCATATTCTTACCTTGTGTTATTATTTCGCATATTCATTCTGAGTGGCAGGGCCCCGAGGAGAACTGGTCTGAAGCTTTAGGAACTACTGCCCCTTTCAACTTATACCACATCCTACTTCCACCATTTGGGTGAACGCATGTGTGATTGGTTCGGGGGCTCGACATGCCATTTGGTTCCTCCTCCACCACCACTTTTGATAATCAATTCAGCCAACTTGGCTATGGAGCCAGAGGTACCGGTCTACACGATTGGGTTCCACTTGACTACTGTCGAGTTCTCGTTCATGATGGCTTCTTACATCGACTAGGCTCGAGCCACGTTGTCATATACGAGGCCTGATTGATCTACTGTCGACACTCCTCATCCTCTGGCAGTGTCTAGTCACTCGGGCAGTCCTTCCCTTTGTCGTGGGAATAGATCAAGAGCCTCCTCTTAAGCTAATGGCAATTTGGCTTCTTTTTCTACAGTAGCTCAACAATCACCTCCTCCTCCAACTTCTTTAGTAACCTCGGTTGCTCCAGCCAATCATATGATCGGTGATCTTGAGGCTTACCCCAGTAATGTCGTCTATACGTGGGATGACGACAGCTCAATCCACAGCCACGTGATCACCGAGGATCTCAACATGCTTGCCCCTTTTTTCTATAGGACATTACTTTGGTAAGTTCTCTGATTGTTCATTTCTCAAATTCTCTTTCATTCATCACTAACAAGGATGCAATGCAATGTAGGTGCCACGATCTTCCATGGAGCAGGTTTTTCGTATGCAGATCGCTTCACATGGGTATCTCTTACTGATGTCTCGTTGATATTAGGTAAGGTGTCTTTCTACATCATTTAGTTATTCAATTCTAAATAATGCTACAAAATTTGGAAGCCATATTCTCCAAACCATTCGTCGGCTAGCGTTCCGTAAGTCAAAGTGTTGCGTAAATGGGCTGATTAGCCTTAATAGCTGCTAGTCGACCATTAGACCATCAGGCAACTGTCTGAGAGTCGGGCAACTATCTGATAGTTGATCAGCTATCCTACAACAATCGACTAATAGTCAAATGGCCGACCAGTGGTTCTCTAACAATTTTATCTCGATTTGTGCACTATTTAAGGGATGTTCCTTCTGGCTACTCCTATGCACCTTTTCTCTTGTTTGTCCAAGTTTCTTTCTTCATATTAACATCTCTTCATGTCATTCAACATGTTCGAAGCTTCCCTTTAGATCTTCCAGCCCCTTCTAAAACCTTTGATAGATGAGGATTGGAAACACTCGAGCTTGTCAGTCTCTATCATCTGAAGTTCTTTTGTCACGTTAAGCTCGATATCCCTTTCCTGAAGGACTGTGCAACCTTTTGGGATTCTCACGATCTTGTCTTTCGCTTCGATGGCCAGGAACTTTGCCCTCTGTATTAGGAATTCTTTGCCATCATTCACCTAGCTATGAGGGCTTCATTCTGCACACTATCTAGACACCATCAACATTTGACCTTGCCCATCTCTTTGACCTCCTGATTTCCACCATGGGCATTCACACCAGGGGTGGTAGAGTAACACTATCCTCCGTCATGCCTTTGCACAAAATGATGTGCCAAACTTCATCTAGTTGGCTTTGCCCTCTTTAATTTTGCCTCCTTGCACAGTTTTTGTTGGTCTCACTGGATGGTCCCAGAGATCCACATCTTACGGCCATCATTCCTCAAATGGGTCCTGGTTTCACAACAGTTCCCTTGATTTTGGCTGAGACATTGATTAGACTGGATTATGTTAAGATGGATATGAGTTAGAGATTTAGTGGTAGTCTTCCACTTCTTCAGGTTTTTCTTATGCCAATATATATATATTTTTTATGCTTTTAACTTTTGCTTAAGCCGCCCTTTTGGGTTTTCGACATAGTGAGCTTGCCTCTAATATTGCCTGAGCTGCCCTTTTGGGTTTTCAACTTAATAGGCTCTTCTTGTTTCTCATGCCATAATTTTTGCCTAAACTACACTCTTCAGGTTTTCAGCTTTGCAAGCTTGCCTTAATTTTTTTCTAAGCCGCTCTTTTTGAGTTTTTGACTTAGCAGGATTCTTTTCTTATTTTTCTTATTTTTCTTCTTTCTAAGATTTTCTTATAAGAGAGATTATTTGTACTTGCATCGCCCAAAGGAGGCATTTCTCATTATAGCCCTGGGCTTCATACAAGGAGGAGACTCGAAAGACGCTATTATTGGATTGACTGGCTCTGAGTCATTTCTGATACTCAGGTTCACTAGCATTGTCCATGGTAGAGGCTAAATGACCGTAGGGACATCTATTGCATGTGTGCATCTAGAGGGTTTCACCCATAGTTCATTCTATGATCCTACCAGGCTACATTGACAGTGTGGTTAGAAGTAAAGGATTATGGATTCAACTACTACTTTCGGTCCTAGAAGACTATTTGCTTGTTATCTATAACGTGTGAGAGTTTCTTGGGTAGATCGCACCATTGAGAGGAACCTATTCCATGATCCTAATTTTAAGACTGACGACTGATACTAGGATGGGGCAACCTTTTAGGCTTCCATTCCTGTTCCCGTACTTCAAGCTAGGTAGTGTTGTAAGCGATACAGTGAGCCTATTCGTAGTCCATCGAAAAGGCAGAGACGACATTGTTATCTCCTTGGTTGGCTTTGATGTTCGATGTTTCCTTTCTATTGTTATGCAATATAATAAGACATTTCAAAAGACATATTGGTTCTAAACAATTTCATTTCATTAACAAAAGTATAATCATTGTTCTTCGAACAATATATGTATAATGATACAAATCCTATCATTAATCAGCCATTTTTCATTTTCTGATTAACTATTTTTCCTCTCACATTTTTTTATACATAATATTTCTTTAGCATGTCCATGTTGATGGATTCAGTGAACTCGTTCCCTTCCATATCAGTTAAAATGATGGCTCCGTCAGACATGACCTTCGTCATAATAAATGGACCCTCCCAGTTGGGTTTAACCTTCCCTCTTGGATCAAACAATCTCTTTCAATCCACTAGGAAAATCTGTTCCTCGTATTTGGACATTATTCATTCTTGACTTCTCTTATGTTTGCCATTCTTCACTAGAGAGTTTCGAACTCTTGGACTTGTTAGAAATTCTTCCGTTTATTTTTGCAAGTTCCTACAAAATTCGAGAAAATTCTTGTAAAAATTAATTCAAATTTTTACCTTATTTGGTGCATTCTTCAACAAACTATTTTCTGGTATTTGGAGAAATAATTCCATGTGATTATAGTTGAAGACTCCAGCGACTAAGGTTGCTCTTCTTTCCATGTGAGTTGCTAAACCATTGCCATGGTTGAATACTTAGCACTGATTCCATTAGAAGTATCTTAAGGTTGATGAATAATTCCCCTCTTTTTGTCTTCTTTTTTTTCTTCTCTCTGTCTTTCCTTCTCTTCTCTTTTCTTTCTTTCTTTATTTTCCTTTTCCTTTCCTCTCCCTTCTCTTTTCCTTTTTCTTTCTCTTCCTTTTTTCTCTTTCTTGCTTGGCCCCTTATTTTAGGGGAATGGCCAAACAGCTGTCTGATAGCCGCTTGGCTATCTGACTGTCACCCAGCAGTTGGTCAATAACCGCTCAATTGTTTGACTGCTGGTTGACGGTTGGGGGCTTCTATAAAGCCCTTTCTTATATTTTTGCCTTCATTTGGGCATAACTTCTTTGTTTTTCATATGATTCACTTCTGATTTTTTCCTACGTGTTTGTCTCAACTTCTTCTTCCCAATGATAGGGTATCTACTCCACCTTGGTAAGTCCGATCCGATCTAAATATTGACTTTGAGGGGTCTTCCAAAAGATCAAGAGGTGTCAGTTGTCCATGACGTGGCTTCTCATATAATTAACCTGGTACTTGGTCTCTTCATATCTAACCTTTTATATTTTCTTCGAATGTATTAAGGCTTGCATTCATGTAGAAACTTCAATTTCTTGCTTTTGGACTATCATGAGAATAACATATGTGGAGCATTTTTTGGTGCCCATAGCTGGTTCTTAAAGGTAGAGAATGGTGCAGTGAGGAGAAGGATTATTGACACTAGTTTCTATGAGTTCAATACTTACCTTCCATGTGCTCAGCGATATATTGATCGTCGGGCATTAGCCGCTCTGTGCAGGAGGTGGATGGATATGCCTTTGGAAATTACCACCATCACCAATCTTCTGTGTGGCGGTGATCCGATTCCTATTAATGCCTGTATCACGGACTTAGCAGATTAGCATAGATTGATCCAAGACCTTCTTTGATGTAAGGTGAAAGTCAAGAACGATGTTTCCATTTGATATGCTCCTTTGTAGGAATATTCAAAACGGAGGTCCAATCTGACTCTTGTTTGTTGACCCAGGTATGGCAACCCAAGAGGGTGGTGAATTTCGTTTTTATTTATAAAAATCGATTTATAAATCTTTTCTTGAAAGATCAAAATTAGTTCACTCTTTTCTTTGAGAATAAATGTGATGAAATTGAAATTAAAAGTTATCTAAGATGTAACTAAGAGAATAAAAATAATTAACAATCACAAGTGCAAATAAATTTAAAGAGGATAAGGATAGAGAGATTGCAATCTCAATTTACATGGTTCAGCAAACCTTGCCTACATCCACGGGCTCCTAGCTCCTCCACAAGCTAGGCTTTCCACCACGTTGTAGAATTCTTTACAACCTGCTTCACGAACAACCTCACCAAGACTTCTTCCTTCAACCTTTGATAACACCACACTAAGAGTTCTCTCAATTGTTTAACTCTTTATAACACCACATCAAGAATTCTCTCAAGGATAACTATTATCCTTTACAAGAATGATCTCACTCTCACCACAATGCAAGAACAAAAAAGATTTTTTACAATAAAAGTACAACTCTCCTCAAACAATAGATAAAGAATATAAAAGCTCTCTAAACTTGATATTTTCCTTATTTGTTGCTTGACAGATTCTTGTTGAATGCATGGGACAATGGCTCCTTTTATAGGCAAATGGAATGAACTTAATCAAGTGAAGACACCAACTCCAAATTTTCTGTCCACCAAAAAAACTATAATTTTGTCGGCCATTTTTGTCATTATTTTTTTTTTAATTCCAAAATATGCAAAACATAAAGATCTATATATTTGAATAAACTTTCCAACGCATTAAGAATCAAGTCATTTGGATATCTCTATCTTAAGATATAGATAAAAAACCATTCAGTGCTCATGTCAATTGATTTTTCTTCCTTTTGTTAGTCCATAGAATTGCATGTTCATTATGTAAACGTACCATTTCACATTTGAATTGCTTCAGGACATAAAAGATATGCATATTTGAATGAGCTTTCCAAGATATTAAGAATCAAGTCATTTGGATATCTCTATCTTAGGATATGAACAAAAGACCATTCAGTGCTCATGTTAGTTGATTTTTCTTCCTTGTGCCAATCCACCAAATTGCATGATGATTATGTTAGCCTTCCATTTGAAATTTGAATTTCTTCAAAAATTATGAAATGTGTTCCATTAAATCATCTTTTCAACACCTTAAGAACAAAGTCATTTGGAAATCTCTAGCTCAAGATATATCCAAAATACTATTTGGTGCTCATGTTAGCTAATTCTATTTGTGCTTTATCTTGCGTGATGATTTGGACAACCTTTCACTTAAAATTTGAATTTCTTTAAAATATATAAAATGTTATTAATTGAGTAAGCTTTCTAAAGGCTCAAGAATCATGTCATTTGACCATTTATAGAGAAATATATGACCAATTGATTGAACATTACTCATGTGTCACATTCCTTGAGTCAAACTTTGTTCTTAAACTTTGGTGCCTTTAACATATAGTCTTCTCCTTAGCTTCAACATTTCATTTTAATAAGCCTCTTATTGATTTTACGACTATTTAATTGATATTATTCTTGCACATAAATAAACAAATTAGTAATACCTCAATGAATGAATGTGTATTGTTATCATCAAAATTATCATGTAGCCTTAGGGCTAACATTGTTGAGGTGGATTAGTATCCTCGCAACTCATAGTTTATATACTAGGTACGATGCTCTTTTCCAATGCATCGAACACCACTACTTTGATTTCACTTCCTACCCTCAAGTATCTTGATCAAGTGAAGTATTTTGATTAGGGTCGCGTTGCTCTCGGTCAACTATATTTTGGCTTGGATCTGGCTTGTCGAGGCATTGTCATATACTAGGCTCAACCGATCTGCCGTCGATAATCCTTATCCTTTGGCAGTGTCTAGTCGTTGGGGTAGTTTTTTCATTCATCGTGGGAAGGGATCGAGAGCCTCATTTTTAGGTACTGGCACTTCGGCTTCTTTTTCTATAGCGGCTCAACAACCACCTCCTCCTCCAACTTCTTCAGCTGCCCCGGCTACTCCAGTCGGTCATATGATCAGTGACCTTCAAGCTTACCCCAGTAATGTCATCTATACGTAGGATGACAACGGGTCGAACTCCCAGCTCATATGCACACATTTATCATGGATGATATAGAATCATAAATAGGAGTCATGAGGATCCAAACATGCCCGTCCCTTATGTTCCACGGGACACCACTTTGGTAAGTTCCCTGATTGCTCATTTGTCAATTTCTCTTTCGTTTATCACTAATAGGGATGTAATGCAATATAGGTGCCATGATCTTCCATGGAGCAGGTTTTTCACATGTAGGTCACTTCACATAGGTATGTCTTACAAATGTCTCACCGATATCAGGTAAGGTGTCTTTCTATAATCCATGTTTGTATGATTTATTTCTTAATAGTTCTTCTAACTATATGATTTTTTCCTTAGTTAGACGAATCGTCAAGAAGTCATTCGTCTGTAGCATTAGGTGGAATACCTACAGGCTTAGGTTGCCATTTTCTCCTTCGATATCGATAACGATGGCGATGAGTGAGGACTATCACCACCGGCTTTCATCAGGATTTTTTGTGTATTTTGCTTCTGTGTATGAACTTTCATGATGTATAATCAAATAAATTTTAACGATTTAATGAAACTTCTTTATTTTTGATACCATACATTTTACACATTGTACTGGATTTACATCCAAATTAATTTGAATTTGTTTCTACATCATTTAGTTATTCAATTATGAACAATGCTACAAAATTTGGAAGCCACACTTGCCGTGACTTGAGGGATGTCATCGTAAATTCCCATGACTCTCACTTCCTTACACCTTCTGAGCAAGCTTTCTCTCCTCACAAGACTTTCAACTCGCTTCCCTTTCCTAACTTCACTACCCTTCTTCACCTTAAGTCTTATAGATGGTAGGCCTTTTCTAGCCATCCATTTCTTGGCAAACGAGCTTGATGGCGTAGGCTTCTCTTTGATGGGTGTTACTTCAACTTCTTTTTCCCCTTCTTCTTGGGGCTCTTGCTCTTCTTTTTTTTTTTAAAAAAAAATTGCTTTTCACATAAAAAGATAAATGAAAGTACAAGATACGAGGGGCATACCCCAAGAAGAGTGCCTAGTACTCACAAGTCCAAAAGAAAAAAAAAATAACGCCCAAAGGCCCCAAACAAAACAAGTAGAACAAATAGCCAAATGCCCAAATAAACAGAAAAAAGGTGCATAGGCCCAAAGCCAATCATAACAAAGCTAACAACACCAAAACAACAAAACAAAAGGGGCACGTTGGCCCAAACAATAAAACAAAGGTGAAGAGCAAAACTAAAAAGGCAGGCCCTATATGGCACGAAGTTGAGGAGTGATTGCATGCTTGGCCTCCAAGGTTAGAAGCCGAGAACAAATCAAGGCAAAAATCTCATCAATCATCGCACGACGAGCCTGATGACGCTGTTGATACACACGATCATTTTGCTCATACCAGAGAAAGTAAACTATAGCAGAAAAGACCAAACGCGGAAGGATATGCCCAGAGTTCTTCTTGCCTTGAAGATAAAGAGAGGCAAATTGAAGGAGAGTGTTCCAACAAAAAGATGGCCAAACAAGGAGAGTCTTAGCTGAAATCTCCCCCCATATAGAAGATAAGAAAGGACAGTCAAAGAATAGATGATCATGAGTCTCATTTGCTAAAGCACAGAGAACACAGCCCGAAGAGGATAACATGCCATGATGCAGTAGTCGATCCATAATACGAAGACAACCCAATGACGCAAGCCAAAGAATAAATGAGTGTCTTGGGACATGACCAGGAAACCAGAGAAGATTATGAAATGAGTTCACCGGTCGCCTGCTCTATGACAATTTCCATGTTGAGTCAATGGATAAAACACCAGAGGTGTGGCCCTTCCAAACAATATGGTCAGGAGCCCCCATCATAGGCCGAATGCTGATAGAGTCCCAAATTAGTCCAAGGGCCGGTCCACCATCAAGAAAAGCCCAATCCCCATCTTGAATAACATCTGAGGGAAGACCTATGGATGAAAGAGTTCTGAAAGAAAGCAAATCACAAAGACGCCACTACGGCAACCAGTAATCCTGCCAAAGAGAGATATCATGGCCATCTCTAATACAAGAGACAAATTTACCCCTACACCAAGCCTGACTATGCAGAATTTTCCTCCAAGATCAGGAGGCTCTACAAGTAACCTGAATTTGCCAAAATGAGCAGCCCCGAAGGAGCACCTTATGAACACAAAAAGACCATGTGAAGGACTGGTCAGAAAGAAGTCTCCAAACATGCTTCAGAATAGCAGCATGATTCCACTCCTTGACTCGCTTAATTCCCAATCCCCTTTCCTTTAATGGATAGCAAACCAAATCCCAAGCTACTTTGGCCCCCAAACGAGACAAAGAGGTCCCTTTCCAAAGGAAAGCAGCTGGAATACCCTTGATCTTCTACACCACAGCTGCAAGTAATATGAACATGGAGGACCAATAGACTTGGATGGAAAAGAGGACTGACTTGATCAACCTAAGACAGCCAACATAAGTCAGTATAGTAGACATCCATAACTTGACCCTTGATAGAATCCGTTCTGTCAATGGAGCACAATCTAAAAGGCACAATCTGGTATTGATCAGAGGCAACCCCAAATATCTGACTGGCAGACTCCCCACCTGAAAACCCAAGATGGCCTACAATGCAGTTCTGTCCTCATCATTGACTCCAGAAAAGAAGACATGACTCTTGGCCCAATTCATCACTAAACCAGAGAGCTCTGTAAACTCCTGTAATACAGTACAACCCACACTAACAGAGCTAACATATGCCCTGCAAAAAACCATCAAATCATTTACAAAGCAAAGATGAGTTAGAGAAACCTACTGACATCTCCAATGATATCGAAAACCAGGCCTCTGAGAAGCCGCCCGAAGAATACCACTCAAACCCTCTATGGCCAACACAAAAAGGTATGGTGACAACGGATCACCCAATTGAACTCCTCTAGAGGTGGGGAAGAACCCATGAAGCTCTCTATTTAAAGCAACCAAGAAATGTGTAGAAGACATGCACTTCGTAATCCATCAAACCATACACTCTGGAATATCGATCGTCTTGAATCCTAAAAGGATGAAATCCCAACTGACAGTATCAAAAGCTTTGTGGATATCCACCTTTAAAGCGCATAGGGGAGGTAAGCACCCAAGATGGTAATTACGCATCAGCTCTTAAGTCAATAGAATGGCATCAGAGATCCTCCAACCTAGGACAAAAGCAGACTGCGAACTCCTAATCACATCAGGTAAGATTGCTTTGAACCGATTCACGATAACTTTAGAGATACACTTTTAAAGCACATTACAATAAGAGATTGGTCGAAAGTCACTCATAGTCCTCGAAGTCAAAACCTTAAGGACCAAGGCAATCCTAGTGGCATTAACACATTTTGGCATTTGGCAAGTTGTGAAGAAATAGCGCACAGCAACCTTAAACTCCACACTAATAATATCCCAAGCCCTCTTAAAGAACAGAAAGGTTTACCTATCCAGTCTTAGAGCTTTATCATCAGGAATCGAAAATAAGGCTGACCTGATCTCATCATTAGTAATAGGGCATACCAAAGAAGGCAGCATCTTCTTATAAACTCTTCCAGAGAAAAACTGAGATACATCTATAATAGAAGGTCAAGAAGGAACTGTAAGCAGCTTCTGAAAATACCTTACAGCCAGATAACCAAAGCCGCTTTGATCTGTAGTGATGGTACTATCCTCATCCTCACGCTGATGAATTCGACTCCTGACCTGTCTATGGATCAGATACTTGTGAAAGAATTTGGTATTTTGATCCCCTAAAGAGAGCCATTGGATCCTTGACCTCTGCTGAAAGAAAGCCTCCTCGTCCCTGCACAACTGGGAATACTGCTTAGCAAAATTCCTCTCCGTCAAAATACAGTATGGGGAATAAAGGCTCTCATCTATTAGCCCTAAGGCTACATGATAATTTTGATGATAACAATACACATTGATTCATTGTGATTTACTAACATGTTTATTTATGTGTAAGAGTATTGTCATTGAAATAATTGTAAAATCAAGAAAAGGCTTATTAAAATGAAGTGAAATAATTGTAAAATCAAGAAAAGGCTTATTAAAATGAAGTGTTGAAGCTAAGGAGAAGACTACATGTTAAAGGCACCAAAGTTTAAGAACAAGATTTGATTCAAGGAATGTGACACGTGAGTAATGTTTAATCAATTGATCATATATTTCTCTACAGATATCCAAATTATGTGATTCTCAAGCCTTTGGAAAGAGTACTCAATTTATAACATTTCATATGTTTTAAAGAAATTCAAATTTCAAGTGTAAGGTTGTCCAAATCATCATGCAAATTGAAAGACAAATGGAAGCAGCTGACATGAGCACTGAATACTCTTTTGGACATATCTTGAGCTAGAAAAATCAAAATGACTTGATTCTTGTGCCATTGGAAAGATGACTTAATGGGGCACATTTCATATGTTTTGAATAAATTCAAATTTCAAATGGAAGGCCGACATAATTGACATGAAATTCGATGGACTGACATAGAGAAGAAAAATCAACTCATATGAGCTCGGAATGATGTTTTATCCATATCTTGAGATAGAGATATCCAAATGCTTTGATTCTTAATGTTTTAGAAATATTATTGAAATATTCAAATTTTTATGTTTTGAAGAAATTCAAATTTCAAACGGAAGGCTGACAGAATTATCATTCAATTCGGTGGACTAACACAAGGAAGCAAAATCAAGTCGCATGAGCACCGAATGGTGTTTTGGCCATATCTTAAGCTACAGATATCTAAATGACTTGGTTCTTGATGCGTTGGAAAGCTTATTCAATTGTGCAGATCTTTTATGTTTAAAAGATTTTCAAATTTCAAACATAACATTGACAGAAATCGCAGACAAGATTACGGTTTTTATGGTGGGCAGAAAATTTGGAGTTGGTGTCTTCACTTGATCAAGTTCATCTCATTTGCCTATAAAAGGAGCCCTTCTCCCATGCATTCAGAAAAAGCAAGAGAAGCATCTATCAAGCACAAAAACAAGAGAAATATCAAGTTTAGAGAGCTTTTATATTCTTTATCTACTCTTTGAAGAGAGTTGTACTTTTGTTGTAAAAACTTTTCTTTGTTCTTATATTGTGTGAGAGTGAGATATTCTTGTAAAGGATAATAGTTATCCTTGAGAGAACTCTTGTTGTGTGTTATCAAGAGTTGAAGAAAGTTTTCTTGGTGAGATTGTTCATTAAGAAGAACTCTTTGTGTGGTGTTATCAAGGGTTGAAGGAAGTTACCTTGGTGAGGTTGTTCATCAAGAAGAACTCTTGGTGTGGTGTTATCAAGAGTTGAAGGAAGTTGCCTTGGTGAGGTTGTTCATCAAGAAGAACTCTTGGTGTGGTGTTATCGAGAGTTGAAGAAAGTTGCCTTGGTGAGTTTGTTCATCAAGAAGAACTCTTGGTGTGGTGTTATCAAGAGTTGAAGGAAGTTGCCTTGGTGAGGTTGTTCATCAAGAAGAACTCTTGGTGTGGTGTTATCAAGAGTTGAAGAAAGTTGCCTTGGTGAGGTTGTTCATCAAGAAGAACTCTTGGTGTGGTGTTGTCAAGGGTTGAAGGAAGTTGCCTTGGTGAGGTTGTTCATCAAGAAGAACTCTTGGTGTGGTGTTATCAAGGTTGAAGGAAGTTGCCTTGGTGAGGTTGTTCATCAAGAAGAACTCTTGGTGTGGTGTTATCAAGGGTTGAAGGAAGTTGCCTTGGTGAGGTTGTTCATCAAGAATAACTCTTGGTGTGGTGTTATCAAGAGTTGGAAGAAAAAGTCTTGGTGAGGTTGTTCATCAAGCAAGTTGTAAAGATTCTACAACTTAGTGGAAAGCTTAGCTCGTGGAACTAGGAGCCCGTGGACGTAGGCAAGGTTTGCCGAACCACGTAAATTGAGTTTGCACTCTCTCTATCCCTTTCCTCTTTACATTTACTTGCACTTGTGATTGTTCATCATTATTATTCTTTTGATTGCATATTTGATAAATTCTAATTTCATCTTCTTCACCTTTATTTTCAAAGAAAGAGTGAACTAATTTTGATCTTTCAAGAAAGGTTTTCTAAATCCGTTTTGATAAATAAAAACCCAATTCACCCCCCCTCTTGGGTTGCCATACCTGGGTCAACAAGTGGCATCAGAGCAAGGTTGCTCAATCTTTTAAATCTTAATCGATTTTTGAGCTATGGTAACTTTTAATTCAACTTCATATGTTGAGGGACTTTCTATCTCTAGACCTCCATTTTTTAATGGAAGTGATTACTCTTATTGGAAAACTAGAATGAGTATTTTCTTGAAATCTTTTTATTATGATTTGTGGTCTATTGTTTTAGAAGGACCTTTTGTTCCTACCAAAATTGAAAATGGGGAATGCATGCTTAAAGAACCTAAAAAGTTTAGTGAAGATGATAAAAAGAAATTGAGTTTGAATGCTAAAGCTATGAATGTGTTATAATGTGCTCTAGATAGAAATGAGTTTAATAGAATATCTACTTGTTCTACGGCACAAGAAATATGGCACACACTTGAAGTAACTCATGAAGGAAGTATTCAAGTTAAAGAATCTAAAATTAGTACGCTAGTTCATAGTTACGAGCTTTTTAAGATGAAAACGGATGAATCAATTTTTTAAATGTTTACTAGATTTACAGATATTATTAATAGTTTGAAATCTCTTGGTAAATATTATTCTAATGTTGAAATGGTGAGCAAGATTCTTAGGTGTCTATCAAAATCTTGGGAGCCAAAGGTGACGACAATTCAAGAAGCAAAGGACCTCACCAAACTATCATTAGAAGAACTTATGGGTTCTCTCATAACTCATGAAATCATCTTGAAGGAGAATGAAGAAGAAGATTGTGAAGTGGCAAACATGTGCTTCATGGCTTTAAGTGAAGATGAGGTAAGTATTCGAAACTATGATCCTAAGCTTTCTTATGATGAATTACTTGAAGCATTCCAAAATTTACATGTGCAAGTTGATAAACAAAATTCAAAAATCAATGCTTTTCAAAAGAAGTCAAAAATCATGTTATCTCAATTAGAAGAGTTGGTGGAAATAAATAAAGCTTTAGAAAATGAAAGTGAAATTTTAAAGCAAAAAGATTTTGAAAGTTTGGAAAGTCAAATACATTTATTAAAAACTGAAAATGACATTTTAAAACAAAAGGATTTGATAAATTGGAGAAACAAAATGCTATTTTGAAAAAGGAAAATAATGACTTAAGAAATATTGTTGATAGTTTTACAAAAAGCACAAAAAAATTGAACTCTATGTTACAAAACCAAAGGTGTGTTTTTGATAAAAGAGGCTTAAGTTATAAAACTCATAAAAATCAAAAGTATTTTAAAAACTATTTTATTCATGCATCTTCTAGGAATAATCCTAATCATTCATGTAATTATTGTGGAAGAAAAGGACACAAAATGCATTCTTGTTACATTAAGAGAAATCCTAATTTGAAACAAATATGGATTCCAAAAAGGCCCATAACTAACCCCCAGGGACCGAAGAACATTTCGGTACCAAAAAGTCGCTCTTTTAATGTTGATCGTAGAAACCAAGGAGTGGCAAACACAAGTGGTACTTAGATAGTGGATGCTCAAGGTATATGACCGGAGATGCCTCCAAGTTCTCAAGATTAATCATCAAGAAAGGAGGATATGTGACCTTCGGTGATAATGCCAAAGGAAGGGTAATCGGACATGGTGATATTGGTAACCCTTCTTCACCTATTATTAAAGATGTTTTGCTTGTTCATGGTTTAAAACATGATTTGATTAGCATTAGTCAATGTGTGATAAGGGATATTTTGTTACTTTTGAGCCTAATAGATGTGTGATTAAGGTTGTTAGTAATAATAAGACATTATTTGTTGGTAATAGATGTGGTAATATTTATACAATTGATATTGATGTTAATGATCATGTAGAAAATTGTTTCATTGTTAATAATGATGCTTGGTTATGGCAAAGAAGGTTAGGTCATGCTAGCATGGACACAATTTCAAAAATTTCTAAAAAAGATTTAGTTGATGGTCTTCCAAAAATAAAATTTGAAAAGGATAAGATTTGTGATGCTTGTCAATTTGGAAAACAAGTGAGAACTTCTTTTAACAAAAGAAATTTATTTCAACAAATAAACCTCTACAATTACTTCATTTGGATTTATTTGGACCATCAAGAACTCAAAGCCTTGGTGGAAAGTATTATGTTTTTGTTATTGTAGATGATTATTCAAGATTCACTCGGGTGTTATTCTCGAAAACTAAAAATGAGGCCACACAAGCTTTTTTAGAATTTGCAAAAAGAGTCCAAAATCAAAAAGGTTATTCTATTGTGTCCATTAGGAGTGATCATGGTGGTGAAGTAGACAATGTTGCATTTGAAAATCTTTGTGATGAAAATGATTTTGAACATAATTTTTCCGCACCTATAACTCCACAACAAAATGGTGTTGTTGAGAGGAAAAATAGGACTATCCAAGAAATGGCTAGGACCATGTTACTTGAAAATAATTTGCCAAAATATTTTTGGGTCGAAGACGTTAATACCGCATGCTTTATAATCAATAGAGTCCATATTAGAGCTTTAATAAAGAAAACTCCTTATGAACTTTGGAAAGGAAGAAAACCCAACATTGGATTTTTTAAAGTTTTTGATGTAAATGTTTTATTTTAAACACCAAGAATAACCTTGGAAAATTTGATGCAAAAGCCGATGTTGGAATTTTTGTTGGCTACTCCAACCATAGTAAAGCATATAGAGTTTTTAACAAAAAGACTCTTACTATTGAAGAATCTATGCATGTTGAATTTGATGAAACTAATGTTATTTCTTCAAAGAATTTAGATGATGATATTGTTGAGGTAGAAAGGCAAATCAAGGAATAAAGGCTTGATGAAACGAGCCAAGATGAATTACAACTTCAACAAGAAAAGCTTGTGGAAGTAAATGATTCTTCCCAAGAATTACCAAAGGAATGGAGGTATGCAAAAGCTCACTCTAAAGATCTCATTATTGGTGAACCATCACAAGGTATGAAAACTAGATCATCTTTTAAGAATTTTTGTAATCATTTTGCTTTTGTCTCTCAATTTGAACCAAAATCTTTTAAAGAAGCCGAGTATATTGCAGTAGGAAGTTGTTGTGCACAATCTCTTTGGATGAAACAAATTTTAAAAGATTATGGTGTGGTATTTGATCATATTCCCGTCAAATGTGACAATACAAGTGCCATCAACATTTCAAAAAATCCCATACAACACTCTAGGACTAAGCATATAGAGATTAGACATCATTTTATTAGAGATCATGTGCAAAAAGGTAATATTTCTTTAGAATTTATTCCCACCGATAAACAATTAGCTGATATATTTACTAAACCCCTTAGTCAAAATAGATTTTGCATAATTATAAAAGAATTAGGCATGTTGGATATGTCTTAATTTTGCTTTAATATGATAATCTTTGAATGGTAGCATATGTTAAGGGGGAGAATATATTTAGGGGGAGTAGTTAATTTGATTACGTTTTTTTATGATAAAAAAAGGGGGAGAAATAGTTGGATTGCTTATATTCATAACAAGTGCCATTTTTTTTGTTTATTCTTGATTTTATTTTCATTCTTTATTTTAGATATTATTTGAATGCAATCAATGGTTTGTCATCATCAAAAATGGGGAGATTGTTAGCCCTAAGGCTACATGATAATTTTGATGATAACAATACACATTGATTCATTGTGATTTACTAACATGTTTATTTATGTGCAAGAGTAATGTCATTGAAATAATTGTAAAATCAAGAAAAGGCTTATTAAAATGAAGTGTTGAAGCTAAGGAGAAGACTACATGTTAAAGGCACCAAAGTTTAAGAACAAGGTTTGAGTCAAGGAATGTGACACATGAGTAATGTTCAATCAATTGATCATATATTTCTCTACAGATATCCAAATGATATGATTCTTAAGCCTTTGGAAAGCTTACTCAATTTATAACATTTCATATCTTTTAAAGAAATTCAAATTTCAAGTGTAAGGTTGTCCAAATCATCATTAAAGTTGAAAGACAAATGGAAGCAGCTGACATGAGCACTGAATACTCTTTTGGACATATCTTGAGCTAGAAAAATCAAAATGACTTGAATCTTATGGCATTGGAAATAGGACTTAATGAGGCACATTTCATATGTTTTGAATAAATTCAAATTTCAAATGAAAGGCTGACATAATTGACATGAAATTCGGTAGACTGACACAGAGAAGAAAAATCAACTCATATGAGATCTGAATGATTTTTTATCCATATCTTGAGATAGAGATATCTAAATGCTTTGATTCTTAATGTTTTGGAAATATTATTGAAATATGCAGATCTTTTATGTTTTGAAAAAATTCAAATTTCAAACGGAAGGTTGACAGAATTATCATTCAATTCGGTGGACTGACACAAGGAAGAAAAATCAAGTCACATGCGGACCGAATGGTGTTTTGGCCATATCTTAAGCTATAGATATCCAAATGACTCAGTTATTGATGTGTTGGAAAGCTTATTCAATTGTGCAGATCTTTTATGTTTAGTACATTTTTAAATTTCAAACAGAACATTGACATAAATCACAGAAAATATTATGGTTTTTATGGTGGGCAGAAAATTTGCAGTTGGTGTCTTCACTTGATCAAATTCATCTCATTTGCCTATAAAAGGAGCCCTTCTCCCATGCATTCAGAAAAAGCAAGAGAAGCATCTATCAAGCACAAAAACAAGAGAAATATCAAGTCTAGAGAGCTTTTATATTCTATATCTACTCTTTGAAGAGAGTTGTACTTTTGTTGTAAAAATTTATCTTTGTTCTTGTATTGTGGTGAGAGTGAGATCTTCTTGTAAAGGATAAAAGTTATCCTTGAGAGAACTCTTTCCTTGGTGAGGTTGTTCATCAAGAAGAACTCTTGGTGTGGTGTTATCAAGAGTTGAAGAAAGTTGCCTTGGTGAGGTTGTTCATCAAGAAGAACTCTTGGTGTGGTGTTATCAAGAGTTGAAGGAAGTTGCCTTGGTGAATTTTTTCATCAAGAAGAACTCTTGGTGTGGTGTTATCGAGAGTTGAAGGAATTTGCCTTGGCGAGGTTGTTCATCAAGAAGAACTCTTGGTGTGGTGTTATCAAGAGTTGAAGGAAGTTTCCTTGGTGAGGTTGTCCATCAAGAAGAACTTTTGGTGTGGTGTTGTCAAGGGTTGAAGGAAGTTGCCTTGGTGAGGTTGTTCATCAAGAAGAACTCTTGGTGTGGTGTTATCAAGAGTTGAAAAAGTTGCCTTGGTGAGGTTGTTCATCAAGAAGAACTCTTGGTGTGGTGTTATCAAGGGTTGAAGGAAGTTGCCTTGGTGAGGTTGTTCATCAAGAAGAACTCTTGGTGTGGTGTTATCAAGGGTTGAAGGAAGTTGCCTTGGTGAGGTTGTTCATCAAGAAGAACTCTTGGTGTGGTGTTATCAAGAGTTGGAAGAAAAAGTCTTGGTGAGGTTGTTCATCAAGCAAGTTGTAAAGATTTCTACAACTTAGTGGAAAGCTTAGCTCGTGGAGCTAAGAGCCCGTGGACGTAGGCAAGGTTTGCCGAACCACGTACATCGAGTTTGCACTCTCTCTATCCCTATACTCTTTACATTTACTTGCACTTGTGATTGTTCATTATTATTATTCTCTTGATTACATATTTGATAACTTTTAATTTCATCTTCTTCACCTTCATTCTCAAAGAAAGAGTAAACTAATTTTGATCTTTCAAGAAAAGTTTTACAAATCCGTTTTGATAAATAAAAACCCAATTCACCCCCCTCTTGGGTTGCCATACCTTGGTCAACATCATCTAGAGCAGCCTGAGCCGCAACCACTGAGCCCTAGCCTCGATGACCCTACGAGAGATGTGACTAGAATCCCTGGCATGCAAAGTCTTGTGCTCACATTTCAACAAACCCAATTTCTGCGTGACCCGAAACATAAGATCACCATCCACAGGCATAGACCACACTCTCTGTTGGTCACTAAGATTCACAAGTTTGGGTTCTAAGCTTTGCTTGACCCTTCACTGCAATGTTAACCCATTCACCTTTCTTGGTGTGAATTTTGGTTGCCAAAGGAACAAGCTCATATTCTACCCTCTCAATGATCTCCTTGGGCTCTTCTTCCTTAGGCTTTCCAGCCTTGGGTTTTTTTGTCGAGGTCGCCTTTCTAGCGATTTGTTCTCCCTTGGACTTCTCCCTTCTCTTGGCTCTCTTAGCCCTGCTTGATCTACACTTCTCAAAGGAATTCATGACTTGCTCCTCAATCAAGCCCGATCCAATCATGTTGATTGATAGAAAAGGCACCCTATTATAATTAAGTAATGGGCTACTCTTTGTGTTGGGCTCATATGTCTCTCGGTTGAGAATTTGGCCTTTGTCAATCAGATCTTAGATCTCATGATAGAGGCAAGTGCAATCATCAGTCTTATGGCCAGTCACTTGGTGAAATTCACATTTCTCATGGTGCCTCCAATTCCTTGGTAGTGGGTTTGGAAGCTCTCTTGGTGGCAATGGTTGCAAGATCCCTTCAGCCCTCAATCTTGCAAAGCTTTGGAAAGTGGCCTTCCCAAATGACTGAATCTCCTTTGTGGAGCAACTACTTTCACTTCGACATGCTACGTGCTAGGCCCACTAAGTTGGTGGTTCTGCCCTTGACTTCTTCGAGGGTAGCCATGAGTGGTTCTCTTCTGTCTAGACTCCAATTCTTCTATTTGGATGCCTAACTTATACAAATCTTCAAATATTTTGATAGGGAAACTCCCTAGTCTATCGTTGATATAAGCATGGGCTCTATTGATCACCATTTAGACTTGGTCTTTCTTCGCGGGCCTTATGGTCATCTCCAACAAACTAAGTACTCTGAAAAAGTCTCGCTGTGCTTTTGTCTCATCATCTTGAAATCCCTTAACATTACCCCTGGTTAGGTATTGTAGCAGTGTTGTTCTACAAACTATTGACAAAGTTCCTCCCAATCTTCTTAAACTCTATTTGGGACATCATGATAGCATGCTACTGCATCATCTTCTAAGGATAGCATGTAAGTATTTTGGTGTATGCTTCTTCATCAAAGGAGTAGTGGCCATGATGGCTGTATACTGCCTTAAATGTGTTTTGGGATTCCCCTCTCCATTGAACTTAGGCAAATCTGGTAGACGAAACTTTGGAGGTAACTCTTGGTCTCCTATAAGCAAGTTGTCATCTAGGTCTTCGACCCCTTTCAACCCTTTCTTCTTCAAAAGTGATTGGACCTTTTTCATATTCTTGTCCAATGGCTACTATTCAGGTTTTTCCCCTTATTTCTACTTTAGCTAGTTGCATGATCATCGTTACCATTCATCACCATTACCTTCGAGTGGCAACTGATTCACGTGGTTGGACCCATTCCATAAAGCTTCAATGAGTTAGTCCGCTTGTTGTTAGAGCATGGTGATGTCGGCCCTCACTTGAGCCATTTCAGCATTATTGTTATTTGGTGTAGCCATCTTGTTAATTGATTCTTCTTGCCTTATCAAATGACCACCTCGTCTAACCCAAGCTATGATGGCCACAAAACAAAGGTGTTAATCCCCTGCATTCATGCATACGTGCAAGATTATGATGCATGCTCATACAAGGGCATGGACACGCTTTCAGCCTTCCAAACTTATTCCTCCGACACACGTGAGGTTGAGTCTCTTTTCTTATAATTTTAGGCTTCATTCCTAAGACATCATCATAGGATGTGAGAATGTGAGATTCTCTCTCCTAATTCTAACATTCATGGTGACGTTGGATTCTTTATGATTATCATAACATGGTTTTCAAAACGTCATGATAACCTTACTTTATGCACATGTTTCCATTTTTGTTCTTGTGGGTGACTTGTCATGTGGCATTTGTTCATGGTTTCACAAGATTTGAGTTTATGTTGTTCTAATCATGGGAAATTTGACATCCATAGACATGCATTTCAATATGGGGTTTGGATATTCATCCTAATCCTATTGGAATCTAAAGTCATCTATATGGGCTTGTGTTTTAAGGGTCCAATGGTCTAGGCTCCTTCGAGCGAGAGATGCCCCTTTGGGCCATTCTCTTTGTTTGCCAATTCAATGGTACTGTTCAAAAGTGGTGACACCAACATGAGTCATCTAGGGGTCGAATAAAGCCAAAGACATCTCATACCAATGCCGCACGGCTAGTTTAGGCATTTCGTACTCATTGTGTGCAAAAGTGTAGTGATGCAATGACTCATTATATCAACACAAGGTATTAAAATTATGTATTCCCATGGGAATCAACTTGTCTTATCCCTAGTGAAGTCACCATTGTGAATGGGGCTTTCATCCTGTCAGAGCGTTTATGACCATGACACTATGCCAAAGCTTCTTTCGAGACTTAAAGGAACACAAATAAGCTATGGGCATATTAAGAGAAAGGAGTCGCCACCCAATTATTCAATTAGGAATGAATATGGGCAATTTGATCCCTTGCTTTGGAACCTAGAGTACCCTCATCGCTTTAGAGATGGGTTGGGAAAGTTAGGTATGAGTCTTTCGACCCGCCTGGATGTAAATCCAGCCTCTACTTGGGAAATACCAAATTAAAATAGCTCGCATTGTTACTTAGTCCGTTTAAGTGGTTGATTTTATGTACACATTCCATTTTTATATTCTTTAAGCATACGAGGTGATTATTCAATTAATGGCAGTTATATATTCATACAAAGAAAGAAGGAGGAGAATAGAGTTACAATTTCTTTCAAACATGGGAAAATGGGAACAGAATGACAGTAGTTGTTATTCAACAATAAAGTAAATTCTACTTTAACACTTCCAATATAACATCCCTTTATTCATATGATTGAAACATTCAATAATAGAAAGCATATTCATGCATATCAAGACATTCAATTCGAGACTAAAGAAATAGTGAATTACTCACCATCACATGTGAGTCTATTCAATGTTTATCAAGCCTCTTTCATGGCATTATACAATCATTCAATTATGCTTCTAATCATGGTATATTTATACATTCATAAATGAACAAGTGTAAATCAAACAAAGCCATAATCTAAGATCATGGCATTCTAGCATAGATTTGATAAATTCTATCATGGTGTTCTACCTATTGCTATTTTAGCATAATTCATATTAATTATCACGGTATTTCTAGGCTAACATGTCATTCATGGTATATTCTAGCCTAATCATGGTATTTCTAGCCTAATTAAAACAATTGAAATTAATCGTAACTATTCTAGCCCAAACAAGACATTTAAGGGCAAAAATAGTAATTCTTACCTATTCTATGCTATTTCCTTGCATTCATTAAAGCAAAAAAATTTCTCTAGTATGATTCTAATCATATGCTTTTAAGCATAATTCTAAACATGTTTTCCTAGCCATGATTCTAAGCATTCACGAAGAAAATAAATTCTGAAGCATGTCCCTAAATAAGGATAGATGACATACCTTGACAAGCATCTTTACCTTGCAAAACAAATTAGGTTAGAACAATTCATAATAACCCTAGTCATGCTTCTAAGCATAAAAATTAAGTCCTAAACATGCTTTTTCTAAGCAAGTAAAGTAAAAAAGAATGGGAGGGAGGAGAAAATTTTGCTCTCAAGACGTACGTTTCTAGGTTTAGAGCAATAGAAAGACTAAAAAAATTATATTAGACAAAACCTCTCAAATTCTTGAGCATGTCTTCAGGAGGGAGAAATAGATGATTGTATTCGACAATCGATGTGAATCGCAAAGTGGAGGGAGTGGGGTTTATATAGGAGAGGGGTGTAAACGAAAAAGGAAATTTTCTAAGCAAATTTCCACAAATGATCCAACAAGGGCCATGCAGCCATCTTCAAATAGCCGCAGGCCATCTGATGGATGCCTAGCAATTGGCCAACAATTGGGTGGCTGTTAGATGGCAGGGCGGCTGTATGATGGCCAACTGGCCAATTTCCTTTCGCCCGCTTCCTTTTTTATCATCTTGTATGCAGTCCCTTCAAACCTTCGCTCTTTCGATCGCACATAACTTTTGGAATTCAACTCTGATTTGCGATTTGTAAATGTTTCTGAAAACTGGACATTTGTGGCTTTGCAACGATATATGACTCCTACTGGATTCCTCCCAGATTTAATTTCTTTGATTTTTCAAAGTCATGTGTTAGTTTTTCAGACTCTTCACCAACTTCTTTTCACCCTTCTCTTATTGACTCGCAAGGGCATTTTGATCATTTTCTTTTGCTTGACATTCATCTTCATTTCATTCTCGAGCCTCAAAAATCAAGTGCTTATAGTTATTTTTCAACATTGAGAGCATCATTCTGCCTACTGTTGAGACACCGTCGATGTCTGATCTTGCCCATTTATTTGACTTCTTTATTTCTATCATGGGTATTCACACCAGAGGCGGTAGAGTAACATTATCTCTCATCATGCCTTTGCTTGAACTGATGGATAAGACCTCCTTTGGTTGGCTTTGCCTTTTTCAATTCTGCCTTCTTATGTAATTTCTACTGATTTCACCTAACAGTCCTGGTGACCCCCATCTTGTGACCATTATTCCTCAAATAGGATCCGGTTTTACAATAATTCCCCTGATTCTAGCTGAGATATTGATTAGAATTGATCGAGTCAGGATTGATCTGAGTTAGAGGTTTACCAGCAATCTTTTACTTCTTTAGGAGTTTCTTTTAATCCTAAATTTTGCCTAACCCACCCTTTCGGGTTTTTGACATAGCGGCTTTATTTATTTTTGCACACATAATACTAATTCAGCCTATCCACATTGATGGGCTCAATTAATTCATTTTCTTCCATGTATGATAGAATGACGACTCCCCCAGATATGACCTTCGTCATAGTGAATAAGCCCTCCTAATTGGGTTTGAACTTCCCTCCTGGATCAAACACTACTGTCCTAGCTTGTTTAACACTATAACAAATAACATATTTAGTAGCACTGCATTGTAGCATTTTTTTTATGATGCTACTAAAAGTTTATTTTTTGTAACATTTAAAAAAAGAATGCTATGATATGTAACTTGAAAAGTAGCATTTTATTATTGATAGCTGTCCCATATATATTCATAGCATTTTTTTAGAAGCTACAAAAGCATTTAAATTGGTAGCATTTGTAGAATGCTACTAAAGGATAATAAAACCATAGCATTTGATAAAAGCTATTGTTAATAACAATATCAATTGTAAACGCCCTCTTTTTGCTATGTAAAATGGGCGGACTAAAGCCCGCTCAAATTTTATGTTTGGCTTCTAAAACTTAAGTCAAATTTTATTATGTCTAGCTCCTAAAAATTCCATGTGAGAAAATAAAACACAGAGAAACAGTGTTTCTAGCACCCTCGAAATAACCTAGCTAGTCTCTTCCTCTCTCTAAGGTGAGAACTTTCTCGTTTTCTTCTCTCTCTCTCTCTCCCCTCTTGATTTTTATTACTTTCTTCTACGGCTGCCACAATCAGACTCTGGAGATCACGAGGTCCAAGATTTATGATAGAATCTTGAAGTTGCTTTACTCCTTGTTGATTTCTTCCGCTTTGATTTCAGAATTGAAGGTCTTCTATTTGGTGATGAAAGGTGGTTACCACGGTGCCTGATTGAGTTCACGACTGGTACCTGATCTCGCTGTTTTTCATTTATTCAAAACCTAGATTTTTTTTCTCCAGATTGTTTCCTATGGTGACGACAATGGTTAGCTCAGCCAAAGGCTTAATGGCCATGTGTAAGAGCCATCACCTGTCAATGCTGCTCTCTCTCTCTCTCTCTCTCTCTCTCTTATCTTGGCTTAATTTTTGTTCTTCATCTGTTTGCTTTGTAGGAAAGTGGAATGTGAATAATCTCTGTCAGTTTAATCATCTGCGCTGCAGGTAAGTCCAAATTTTTTCATTAAATTAATATCTTTTCCTTTTAATTTTAGTAATTTGTGCAATTTCTTTGATTTTGTTTATATATGTCAGAAAGCTTCAATTTTAGTGAGTTTCCCTCATTAAATCCTGGCGGTCGGAGACTTTCCAAAAGTATGAATTTTATAAGGAATTGCTATGTGTGGTTGGTTTTGAACTACCAAATCCTTGTTATGATATTAGTGGAAATAATCCCAAAGATAAAAAAATGTACCTTTGGAAACGGAATTTGTTCATACTGATAAGATTTTTGTTGATCTGTAAACTCTACATTAGGAGTGGAAAGAAATCAATAGCTCTTGATTTGATATGGTTGTCCATCATCTACTATAATATTTCTTTGAATCTTAGGTGAAAGGATTTATAACATTCAAGCAATAATTTGGTTATTTGAAATCATGGAAGCCTCAAGGGTCTTTTTCCTACCTATTTTTCAGGAAAATTTTCAGCAAGTTATAGCCAAGTAGAATAAGAGATTTTAGATCTTGTCTCTTGTCAATTTCTAAAATCCAAATTTCCACTGCGGAAAGAGGATTTACAGTCCCACACCTTATGGCTTGTCCATACCTCCTAAACTTGTTAAACTACTTCTGTTGCTATTCTTCAGCTTTAGATTTCATACCGAAACTAAATAATCTACTAAAACTCCATCCCTCATCTGTTAGATGCTTCTTAAACTCGGTTTTCCCTTCATTTTTTCATCTTAAGCCGGAGGTGTCCAAGCAGCCACAGATGGAGAACTGCCCCCTGTGTCAATGTGGAGCAGTTTACGATACCACCCAGACAGAGTTGGTTAAACTCTGATGTTATTATCTTTTGAATTGTTAATATATTACAGCAGCATCAAAATTTTCCTCTTCGTGGACTGCTGGTTTTTGTTGAGAAGTGTTGGACCAATAAAGACTTGCTTAGAAAAGTGATCATTAGTTGGTCTTACACTACATTTAAATCTAAATAAGACAGTTAGCTTTCCGTAATCAATTTAATGCCACTAAAAGCTGTAGTGATTTGATGTTAATTTTATTACCATAAAAAGCTAACCTATACTGAAAATTTTCTCTCAATCAATCTACGTTTCTTAATTATTGTTTAATTTTATGTTTGGTTTCAAAGGTATTGCCATTTATAAAAAATATAATACAAAATAGTGTTTTGTATTTGGATTAAAATCTACCAAGAAAAATAATATAGAGTTTTGGGTTGGGTCCAATAATATTGTGTGAAAGCAAGTAGACACGAGACACCAACCCAAATTTATAGCAAGTGTCTTTTGATTTGGGTCCCAAATTGTGGTTAGAGGAATGGGAGATGTCGCTTTAATTTCTTAATTCATTTCCATTTCCTAATTGAGTTGCCTGGCATTTAGTCCTTGGTGGGATGTACTAAGGACTGTCACTGTGTAACTATATAGCATGTAGGGAAAAAAATTTATGAAAAGACACGAGCTTGCTAGACATGGAGATCGGATAAATAAAGTAGAAAAGTGACTTAGGATATAAATTGCCAATAATTTCTTTTAATATGGGCCTTGCACATGCTATGAATACGATTAGCAAAGTGCCCTGTTTTGCTGGATAGTATTATAATCTTGTTGAACAAATACCTTAATCATTTCATCTCATTAGAGACTTGTCAATGAGTATATTATATTTTATAGTAGTATAGGCTTTTAAATTACGTTAGTGGCTGGAACTAGATATACTTAAGAAGTTGGTGGTCGGTATTAATTGCAGAGTTAATCTCTTGCAATTAAGCATATGAAACTGTAGCTTGATTCCAAATGCAGAATGATGCTTGCAAATGCACTTTGATCTTTCTAGCTCGCTTGCTTCACTTGTTTTCATTCCAATCTCAACTGTTGCGTTAGCATTTTTTTAGGTGTAATTGTTTTGGGGATTTTTATTATAAAAACCTTTATTTCTAACTCATCTCCAATGCAAGACCACTCACTTTCTCATTGCTTCAAGTAAGTCGGATGTATCTTGATTAATAAGCATCTTATATGTACAATTTTTTTTCTTTTTTTCTTGTATAAGTCGACTGATTTACACAATTAGCACATTGATAACTTCTTTATTGTGTACAAAATGAACATGAATGTGGTGTTGGTAATTTATTATGAATATGACAAAATATCATGTTTTTACTAAAGTCAGTTTTTTTTTGTGTGTGGATTTGTTGAATTTATTTGATACTTCTGTTTCTTCGATAGCTTCCTTTTGATTGGTTCTTCTTTTACCAGCTTTATTGAGATATTATTCAAACTTATAATTTCATTATTGAATTCCAGTTTTGCTGTATGTGTAAGATAAAGATAACTCAACAAGATTATTCAAAGTCATCTAGTAGATAACCATTAAATCCATAAAATCTAGTGAGAGCTACATTGGTCTGGTAAGAGTTAATGCTTTTTATATGTTTGGTAAACTTTATGAATGCTTTTCTATGTTTTGTTGTCATGATAATAAACTAATTGGTTTTATAAGAGTTAATTGGTCTACTTTTATGTGTTTTGTTTTCATAATACTATAGTAATGCTTTTATATGCTTTTATATGAGCTTACCTTTAATTTTTATGCTTTGGGCATACCAAGAAAGAATTTATAGGATCTATTGGTGTAATGATGATGAATAAGAATTGGGTACATCTGAATAGGTAATGAATAATAAAAAAATAAATTTATTATTTAAAAAAATATATTGATATTCTTTTAGCTTTTTGACTTGGTAGAGCAATAGATGAATACATGCAAGTTGCATGGAATTTTGCAAAGATGGCTAAACAAAATGCAGGAAATCCAAAAAAGATTCCATGTCCTCGCAAAAGTTGCCAAAATTTAAGTCATCATGAAGTGGAAATGGTTTATGAGCATCTTATTATTAAGGGAATGGATCCTACATACACTAATTGATTTCATCATGGTGAAGAACAAGGCATAGATGCAAAACTTAAGGAAGTAAAAACGTTAGATGCTTTCAACTTATTTAAAGCTGCATATATAGAAGATAATGACAACAATGAAATACCTTTAGAAGAAAGAAGAGATGAGGATTTTAATCAATTTTTAGAAGATGCAAAAACTCCTTTGTACCCAGGCTGCACAAAATACTAAAAAATGTCAGCTATTGTAGCTTTATATAAACACAAAGTTACAAATAGATGGACAGACAAGAGTTTCATTGGACTTTTAGAGATTTTGGAAGACATGTTACCAAAGCATAATGTGCTTCTCAAGTCTATGTATAGAGTGAGAAAATTTCTCAAAGCATTTGATTTGGGTTATGAGAAAATTCATGCTTGTGTGAATGATTGCTGCTTATTTAGAAAGGATAACAGTGACCTAGAAAATTGCCCAAAATGTCATTCTTCTGGATGGAAGTTAGATGAACAAACTAGGAAAATTAAGAAAGGTCTTCCAGCTAAAGTTTTTAGATATTTTCCTATAATACCAAGATTTAGACGGATGTTTAATTCACCAAAAATGGCTGAAGATTTAAGATGGCACTTCACCTATAAAAGTGAAGATGGTAAGATGCGTCATTTGGTGGATTCCATATCATGGGACTTGATCAATGATAAATGGCATTCATTTTCAATAGAACCACGAAATCTTAGACTTGGCCTTGCTGCTGATAGCTTCAACCCATTTTCCAATTTGAGCTCTACATATAGTTGTTGGCCTGTAATGCTTGTTATATACAACCTGCCTCCTTGTTATGCATGAAAAAGAGAACATTATGCTGAGTTTATCGATTCCAGGACCTAAACAACCTGGTAATGATATTGACATATATTTGAAGCCTCTTATAGAAGACCTTCAAGAATTATGGAATGATGGCGTAAATGTTTTTGATGTATTCAACAAGACAACTTTTACTTTAAGGGCAATTTTAATGTGGACAATAAATGATTTTCCAACCTATGGAAATCTTTTTGGATGTAGAACAGAAGGTAAACTAGCATGTCCAATATGTGGACACAAAACACATGCTTTATGGTTGAAGTTTAGTAAAAAGTTTACATACATGGGTCATAGACGATTTTTACCGCCATCCCCTCCATATCGAAAAAAGAAAGCTTGGTTTGACGGAAAAAAAGAAAAATGAAGAAGTAATTTGGTCATGAATGGCTCCAACATTTTACTTGCTCTTAAAGATTTCAAAAATGATTAGGGTAAATGTAAAAAGAAGAAACGAAAGCAAGATTGTGGAATTACACAATTATGGAAAAAGAAGTCAATCTTCTTTGATTTGCCATATTGGAAGTATGTGACTTTGATTTAAAACTTGCTTATTTACAATCTTCTTTTATTGATATCTATATGAGCTTTGAATAATGTTTTGTACTAATTGTTTTAGGAATTACCATTACGTCATAATTTGGACGTTATGCATATAGAAAAAAATATATGTGAGAGTGTAATTGGCACATTATTGGATATCAATGGGAAAACAAAAGATGGACTTAATGCTCGTAAAGATTTACAAGATATGGGAATTCGACATGATCTACATCCAGAAGTTCATGGGACTAGAACATACCTTCGTGCAGCTGCACATACATTATCAAAGATCAAGAAACAAATATTTTGTAAGAGATTATTTGACTTAAAATTACCAGATGGGTATAGCTCAAACATTGGGAATTGTGTATCAGTGGAAGAATGCAAGATTACAGGTCTTAAATCACATGATTGTCATGTCTTAATTCAACAATTATTACCTGTAGCATTGAGAGGATTGTGAATGTGTGTGTTTAAATGTGTGTGTTTTTCAATATGGTCAAGATTGGCAATATTTTGAATGTGTGTTTTTCAATCAATTATGCTAGCGAATAATTGATAAAGAAAAAATTGTAACCCTTGAAGATGAAGTATTTGAAACCTTATGTATGCTTGAGAGATTTTCTCCTCCTTCTTTCTTTGATATAATGATCCATTTATCAGTTCATTTAGGAAGAGAGGCAAGACTAGGTGGACCCGTCCAATTTCGGTGGATGTATCCTTTTGAAAGGTAAATACACTATTTATTATTAAGTTTATTTATTTTCAAACTTTTATAATTCTTATTCCAACTTAATTTTTTTTTAAATAGATACATGAAGATTCTCAAAGGATTTGTTAGAAATCGAGCCAGACCTGAAGGTTGTATTGTAGAATGTTATTTGGCAGAAGAATGCAATATGTTTTGTTTTGGATTCCTAAAAATGAAGAAATTGGGGGAGATTATCAACAAATTCGTAATCAAGATTATTCCACTGATCTAATTGTTGAAGGTCATCCATTTTCAAGTGGAACAATGATAACTTTGAGTAATGATACATTAGAAAGTGCGCATCATTACATCCTGTCCAATACAGCAATAATAGAGCCATATGTAGAGTAAGTAGTTACATTTATTTAAATTTCAATTATCATACATTGTGCACTAATTTTATATGTATGTTTTCTTTTTCCGATTAGTATGCATTTGAAGGAGTTAAAGTAATCAAACAAAAGTCATGCAAAAAATCAAAACTTGCTTTGGAAAACACATGTAGAGGAATTCTCCATATGGCTTTGTACAAAGGTGTATATTAATTTTATTTGTTATTATATTGAACCAATTAATATATGTCAAGATATGTCAAGTCACAAATACTAATTCTATTTTTTATATTATATAGGTCCCATTCGATACATGTACAAATGACGAGGGAGATATATTAAAATGGCTAGCATATGATCCTAGAAATGATGCTATGAGTTACAATAGTTATGAGACCATCGATGCTACTTGCAGGCCATAATATTTATCTGTGCAGGATATGAATATTAATGATAACAATGAAGACATTAGTTGTGTGAGAGAGGATTGTGATGGACTTTTATTGTGACTTACGTATTCAGGTTAAATTAGCTAACAATGCTTCAATCTTCTTTATGTTTTTATCTATTTGTAGATTTTGAACACTATGACATAGTATTCCTTATTTTATTTGGTCATGAAGACTTATTTATAAAGGATGCTATCTTTAGTCTAAAGGTAAGGTATCATTTTATTAAATATTTTATGACATTGTATTCCTTATGTTTTGTTAACAATTTCTTTATGAAGCATGATTTTGTGAGACAGATTAGCTCTTATGGCTTCAACAGATCAAATAGAAGAGTCGCATGTAGTTAAGCGAAAGAGAGGTCCGACAAAGATGAAGAAAACTACTCTGAATGGCGATAATCGAATTGAAGTCACATATAACGAATATGGTCAGTCGATTGAAGAAACATTTGTTAAGTTGTCTTCATTCTTAGGTTGTTTAGTTAGAGAGATTGTTCCTTTTACACTTTCAAATTGGAGAAATCTTCCAAAAGAGAAGATACAAATGCTATGGCAATCTATTCAGGTGTAGTACAAATACACAAGTTTTATATTTATATAATGTATATATAAAATAATCAATCTATTAATCATTTTAAATTTTTTGCAGGCAAGATACAAAATGGAAGAAGAGTAGCAAGAAAAAAATCTGTGTTTAATGACACATCCGAAAAAAGATTGTCTCCCAAGTATAGGAGTGTCGAAGTAATAAATCCGGTGAGTCCGGGGCCGATCCACGAGGAAGGAGATTTTAGTGCTACAAACTATAAGTAAGCAAATATGATGTGGATGATTCAAAGGGATGGCAAGATAATATCAACAAATATAAGAAAAGAACAAGTTCTTAAACAATAAATGAGAATAACACAAGAGAAATTCACACAGTAATAATGAGAGCTAAGGTTAGGGGATCCGCCATTGATATTTCAAATAAGGATAAACCCCATTTTAGTTATATGAATTATATTTGCTTCGTTACCAATATTTATACCACTTCTTGTAAATGGGTTCAAGCATCCAATGTGCCAATCTCCATATGTCTACAACAAATCAAGGTTCCTAACTAGATTCGTGTCAGTAAGAAAGAACCATACGACATCTAGAAAGGATCCAAGCATTTGATGTGCCAAGGATTGTCTACAATGGATCAAGACCTCTACTTTACGAGTGGTGTCAAGATTGATTAAGAAAATGAATATAAATCATATAAACAACATAAGATTATGATTTTTAAGCACATATTAAGGGTTAGAGAATCCTTACTCTCATATCAAGGGTTTCACCCTTTCACCTTAGCAAGAGAGAAATTAGAAAGACATTATAAGAGAAAGAACAAAAAATGCAAGAAAAAGGAAATTCATAAATAACATTAAAACAAGAGAGAAACACAATACAAGATCCCAGCCGAGGCCAAGATGATCCAGCCAAGGCCAAGATGCCCTAATAGGTCACAAGGCACCTCTATTTATAGATACATCCAGGGGCAAACTTGTCAAATTACAAGGGCATAATTGTCAAATATTAGTTGTAAATATCTTTGACAATTGGGATCATCAGGCACCGACTTTGACCATCAATTTTGACATTTAAATATTGAGAATTTTCACATGTCTTCATGAAAGTTGTAGATATTTCTCTCAGCTTTCTAGAACATATTGATTTGCACAATTTGGATACGTATTTTGAGAGATACGATCCAAATACAGAGGCCTGGTCAGACTGGGCCGAGACTGTAGATGGGTTCACTTCAAGCCCAATTTTGGTCCACTAAGAGCCCAAATTTGATGATGCCTTGTGAAATGCAATCTTGTAGACAATTTAATCAGCTTTCCAAAATATTAAGAATTGCACCATTCTGATCTATAAATAGAGAGTTATACCCATTTTACCGAACCTGTAACAAAACCAAAATTAAGAGGAAGTTAATTCCAAAGATACAAAGACTACAAATATGCTTAAGTTGAGGAATTTAATGACACTATTAATGCAATATGATGAACTAAGCTCTTATTAAACATACATATTTAAGTGTTCATCACACCCCCCAACTAGCTTATTGCTAGTCCCTAGCAATTAAAGCATTATTATTTAGAAATGATTTATAGAATTTTACATCCAAGGTGGTCATTATTGCACTATCCTTGATTTTATCCAAATAAACAAACTCTCAACCATTTTTTTATTTTATTTTATGACTCATGTACCCTTTAGTCAAGATATCAATAAACATCCTTTTTGTGCTCAGTCAACACATGACTATGGAGCTTATTAGAAAGAAGCCATATCGGTTCTAATATTTGTTAAGGCTAACAATCTTAGGTAGGGGGCATTTATTCATTTCATATATTTTTTCTTTTTTTTCTTTTTGAAGGAATGCATCTTTAACCCATGTAGCGAGCCTTAGGCTAATGACTCCCAGACCAGTTGGCCTTAGGGCATTAGGTGTTAAGACACCCCTACGAGCTTAACGACTCAGGTTGCCAATGCTTTATTTTTGCTTAGAAACTTGTGGATAGTGCAATGTTCAATCCCATTAAGCTTTCTCCTTAATCCATGTAGCGAGCTTTGGGCCAATAGCTCCCAAACCAGTTGGTCTTAGGGTATTAGGTGTTGAGGCACCCCTCGGGCTTAATTGCTCGAATTAAGGAGGCTACGAGACCAAACTTATCCACAATTGCTCTCTTTTTTTTTTTTTACCTTTCTTTTTTTTTTTTTTACTTTCCCCTTCCTTTTGTTCTTATCTTAAACAAAATAAAAGAACTCAAATATTGCATCATTTCATTTCGCCACCCACAATCATGCATCAAGGTATGTTTGTGTGTGAAGAAAGGTTCATGAATACTTGCTTAACGAGTACATAAGCACACAGTTTATTAAATGATAATGTTGTGAGAGTTCATAGATTTGAATAATTCAAAGTGAAATGAATAAGACCTCCTTGTTATAAAATTCAAAAATCAAGACTAAATAATATCAAGTTAGCTAAAATGAGTTCACAAAATCAAAATGACAAATTGGTTAGAATGGGTTTCAAGAGTTCAAAATGGTCCTCTTTACTGTACCATTCCTGACCTAGAATGCGTCTCAAGAGGATTTGAACTCCTTACACCGCACTCTAAATCTAATTACTTACTCGCTTTTTTTTTTTTTGCAAGCAAAAGAAAATTAAAGACATACAAGCAAAATAAAATTAAAGACATACTTATGTCTACTACCCTTCCCCCCCAACCAAATGAAACATTGTCCTCAATGCTTAAATGTAGAGAGATAAAGTATAGGAGACATTACCTGAAGCTTCTTTATTCAAGAGAGACGACCTGAAAGACTCATAGAATAAAATGCTACAAATAAAATAAAAGACAAGAAATTTAAAAATTGATGGCACACATGCATATGTATAGGTAGTTGTGACTGTGGCTCACATCTTCCTCTGGTTTTACGTCCAGAAACGGCTTAAACACCTTCTATGAGTTGGGGATATGCTTCCCATCCAGTTTTCTTATAAACTGGCAAACAGGGTCGTTTTGAGTCAGATTCCCAAGACTATAAAGAAAATGAGAGAAAAGAAAAGAAAATGAATGCAAGGTGAGCAACAGTTTTTAGGGAACTGAAAAACCGACTTTAAAAGCTATGGAATACCATATTCGCCGCTTGACCGAAAAATAAAGGACAAATACACACTAAAATAAAAACTGATAGCAAAAATCAAGAATAAAAATAAAAATGAAAATGAAAATATGGCACAAACGAATAAAATTTGATTAAAAGGGAAAAATAGGAATATCTTCGAAAGTAATTTACCACGATAAAAAATATGCCATTGAGGTGGTACCTTTCTTTTTCCTTTATTTGTAAGAATGGAAAAGATTACCACTAGTTGAGTTTGTCTGTCCTTGAGGCATGCATTCTTGAGTGTGGATGTTTCTTCCTGCCTTTTTTCAAAACATGGCTCCCAACTCTTAATCTATTTCACCTGTATAAAATCAAGTAATGAGAATTCTTTAGAAGCAATGGGCACTATTTGCATACTTGGTTCAAATGAATTGGTTAGCCCAATTTCTGAAGGTCTTGAAAAATTCTCATTTTGGATATAGTCTTCCACATTAGTTTTAGTCCTATTAGCTTCCTCATTTTCATCATGCCTGAAAAATTCATTAATGTTAAAATTTTGGTTAAGTTCCTTTGCATGATGACATGAGGGCATAAATGAGGATTCAATCTCTTCCTTGTTAGGTGTAGGTTTATTAACCTCTTCCTTACCCTTTAAGATTGATTCATCATCTTTCTCATAGGGGTTAAAAGTATCTTCTTTATCAACCTTACCTTCGTGAAGAGTACTTACCGAATCTTCATCTAGATGTTGGCCACTTGGATTACTCACATGTGGATTGATGGAGTTTGGCTCTAGTTGAGATGGAAACTCACCTTTTTCATGAGTATTGAGTGCAAATTCAAGTATTTCAAGAGCATCATTCAAGTTTGCCATAGTTTGAGCAACTTGACTATTAAAAGCCTCTTGCTTTGTAATGAATGAATCCAATGTTTCTTCAAGATCCTCATAAGATGCATAATCATGAGATTTTTTAAAATTTTATATGATTGAAAAGGAGGTTGGTAAGATTGTGCATGATTATCATTCCTCTAATCAAAATTCAAGTGATTTTTCCATCCAAAATTGTTTTTGTAAGGATTAGGATTTGACCTTTGAAAAGTGTCGAAAACATTGGTTTGTTCATAGAGACTTTTCCTAAAGGTAAGCACAATTGGGCAATCATCCGTAGGATGATCACTAGAATTACAAGTATGATACACAATTTCTTGCATAGACCACATTTCTAAATCCTCGACTTCTCTAGTTAGGGATGTAAATTTAGCATGAAGATCATGATTCTCCCTAAAGTTATAAATGCCTCTACTAGATGTTCTTGGTACCTTGTAGGTGCCAACATTATTCCAATTTTGGGCATGTTTTGCTAGTAAGTCTAGGTAATCCATGGCTTCATCAGGGTCTCTATTTTCAAATTGTCCATTACACATTAATTCCACCATTTGCCTAACTTGATGTGTAAGACCTTTATAGAAAATTAAAACTAGTTCCCATGTTTCCAAACCATGATGAGGACAAGTATTAAGCAATGCTTTATACCTATCCCAACATTGGTAAAAGGTCTCTCCTTGTTTTTGAGTGAAATTGATGATTTGCCTTTTGAGAGAATTTGTTCTATAGGGAGGAAAGAATTTTTTAAGAAACTGTTGTTGCATTTCATCCCATGAGCTAAGGGATCCTGACCTAAGATTTTGTAGCCATGTTTTAGCTTTATCTTTTAAAGAAAAAGGAAAAAGCTTTAATCTAAAGATGTTTATGCTACAATTTAGGTCACTATATGGGTTACAAAACTCTTCAAATTCTCTCAAGTGCAAAAATGGGTTTTCAATGTCTAGGCCATGAAAGTGGGGTAAGAATTGAATGAAATCCGATTCATGGTCGAAGCATAATGCATCATGAGGGAAGACTATGCATGATTGTGCACAAGTTCTCCTAAGATTTATGGAGTCCATTAATGTTCTTGGTAGGGCATAAGCATGATTTTTTTTTTTTTTAAGATAAGATGAGTGGCTACTAACAATTCTACCAATTAATGCAAAGAGAAAGAAAAGATGAACACATGCAAGAAAAAATAAAAAATAGAAATGGGGAGAGAAGAGATGAACGTATGCAAAAAAAAAAAAATAAAAATAGAAATGGGAAAAGAAAATACTTACAATTTTGTACGCCAAATTTTACCTTCTCCGGCAACGTCGCCTAAAACTGACACATCCGAAAAAGGATTGTCTCCCAAGTATAGAAGTGTCGAAGTAATAAACCCGGTGAGTCCGGGGTCGATCCACGAGGAAGGAGATTTTAGCGCTACAAACTATAAGTAAGCAAATATGATGTGGATGATTCAAAGGGATGGCAAGATAATATCAACAAATATAAGTAAAGAACAAGTTCTTAAACAATAAATGAGAATAACACAAGAGAAATTCACACAATAATAATGAGAGCTAAGGTTAGGGGATCCACCATTGATATTTCAAATAAGGATAAACAACCCGTTTTAGTTATATGAATTATATTTGCTTCGTTACCAATATTTATACCACTTATTGTAAATGGGTTCAAGCATCCAATGTGCCAATCTCCATATGTTTACAATAAATCAAGGTTCCTAACTAGATTTGTGTCGGTAAGAAAGAACCATACGACATCTAGAAAGGATCCAAGCATTTGATGTGCCAAGGATTGTCGACAATGGATCAAGACCTCCACTTTACGAGTGGTGTCAAGATTGATTAAGAAAATAAATATAAATCATATAAATAAACATTATAAGATTAAGATTATTAAGCACATATTAAGGGTTAGAGAATCCTTACTCTCATATCAAGGGTTTCACCCTTTCACCTTAGCAAGAGAGAAATTAGAAAGACATTATAAGAGAAAAAACAAAAAATGCAAGAAAAAGGAAATTCATTAATAACATTAAAACAAGAGAGAAACACAATACAAGAGATGATCTAGCCAAGGCCAAGATGCCCTAATAGGTCACAAGGCACGTCTATTTATAGATACATCCAGGGGCAAACTTGTCAAATTATAAGGGCATAATTGTCAAATATTAGTTATAAATATCTTTGACAATTGGGATCATTAGGCATCGACTTTGACCATCAATTTTGACATTGAAATATTGAGAATTTTAATCACATGTCTTCATGAAAGTTGTATAATATTTCTCTCAGCTTTCTAGAACATATTGATTTGCACAATTTGGATACGTATTTTGAGAGATACGGTCCAAATACTGAGGCCTGGTCAGACTGGGCCGAGACTGTAGATGGGTTCACTTCAGGCCCAATTTTGGTCCATTAAGAGCCCGAATTTGATGATGCTTGTGAAATGCAATCTTGTAGACAATTGAATCAGCTTTCCAAAACATTAAGAATTTCACTATTCTGATCTACAAAATAGAGAGTTATGCCCATTTTACTGAACCTGTAATAAAACCAAAATTAAGAGAAAGTTAATTCCAAAGATGCAAAGACTGCAAATATGCTTAAGTTGAGGAATTTAATGACACTATTAATGCAATATGATGAACTAAGCTCTTATTAAACATACATATTTTAGTGTTGATCATTTAAGGTGATGGGTTCACTTTGGAGGTCTTCTAAATCAAGACTGGTTAAAAAAATTAAAGAAGGAAAAAATGAAGAAAAAAGATTGATGCTCAAGCCTGACAACATCCAGACAATCAATGAATGGAAAAAATTTAAGAGAGAAAAAACAAGTGCAATGTTTAAAGTATGTTTGTTACATTGTATGCCTTAAGTTTTTAACTTGCTGAGCTTTTTTACTTATTGTAGGTCAATCAAAGGGGCATTTAAAAATCTGTACATAATTTTCAGCTATGTTAGATTAAGTTGTCAATTGCATTAAATGCATGAAGCTTGTTAAATAATTGACTTGTATTTTTTTTATCCAGTTCAAAAGTGATAGATTCAAAGCAATGGAAAGAAAGCAGATCCCACATACAAGTGGTCGAAGAGGTTATGCTCGGACAACTGACGACATGGTATTATCTCATACTTCTATATGATAATTAGTCATTAGTTATGTCACTAATAATATCTTTATAAATATAATTTTACTTTTAGAAAAAGAAAGATGGAAGACACATTTTGTCTCTAGAGTTGATGTATGGATCCAAGCTCATAAGAAAAAGAATGGTGATCCAGTGAATACATTAGCTGTTAAAACTATTATAAGTATGTTCACTTATTGTTTATATAAAACTATTTTTCCACTTAGAGCTATCATTAGCTAAAGATTTTATAATTCCATACATTTGTAGGATAAATTGAAAGAAGTTGAAGCTGAAGTTGATGCTTCATTGCCTTATTCAGCTAATTTAAAAGAAGATGCAATATCAAAAGTGCTTGGTTCTGATAAGGGAGGACATGTAAAAGGGTTAGGAAAAGGATTTACTCTTTCATAGCTGTGTCTAATATCATAGAAGGATAGTTTTATAGCTCAAATTATACAGGATCAAAATGCATTGATAAAACGAATAGATCAAATGCAAAGCTTACTTGAAACACTTTTGCAAAAAACTCAGGCAAGTATAAAATTCAAACATATATTAAATTATAAATGCAAAAAAGTGTGATAAACTAGTAATTGAATTTTCATTTATGCAATTTATAGGACCAAAGTCAAGTAGATGAACCATGTGAGGATGTTTCAAATACACCTTTCAATTCTCCATGGGTAACAATAGTATTAATATATTTGATTTTGTTTAAATATAGTATATGAACTTATTAACTATGTTTTACTAATAAAATAATTTAAATATAAATTTCTGTCAATTTTAGTCTTTTCTTGCTAGAGTGCTAACAACATCCCTTAGAATGCTAAATGTAAGTTGTTTGATTGGAGGGGTTATGGGGAGTTAGTGGCTATAAGGCGATGGTCTTCAAGTGATCCAGAAGCAAAAGTTCATCATGTTCCTATTGGACCTAATGCTATGAGGGTTTGGATTGATGTACCAAAAGTACATAATGCATTTTTGTGGAGGGCTGCATCTGAAATGATTTATGTTGAAGATGCTGTGGGTAGTATAGTTGCTTGGCCTGTAGATAAAGTTGTTATAATATCTTCAACATAATTTTTGAGCCTTTCTTCTTTTTAGGTAATAAGGTTACGTATAACTTTCTAAATTTACTTTAATTTATATATTGATCACTTGTAGTTAAAGTTAAATTATGGCTATAACTTTCATATATATAGATTAATTAACTAAATTATTTGGTAGAGTTGCTTTTAATTCATCGTTTGGTGGGTGATTGTAATGTTATTGAAAGTGCATAGGTTATGAGTGTCAGACTTTAACTTGGTCATGCTTTTATTAATTGAGGTTAGATTATATGCAATTTCTTGTTTATTGCTAAGATTATTAATTAAGGTCAGATTAGTTTCACGAGTCATAATAGAAGAATGCTTGAGAATTTTCATGAGTTAGACATTCTAACTCTTTAAGATAGAATGTAGCTTTTAGCTTTAGTACTGTAGGCTTCAATTACAAAAAATTTCATGATTCCTCTTTCTTTTTTATTCATCTAATTGGGAAGTACTTTTGGGTTCTTCATGTTGATTTGAGGTGTTTTTGGGTTTCCAATTGTAAAAGACTAATTGAGATTCTTTTGTACAGTTTTGTGTTTTCTGGCTTGTCCTTTTGTGAACTTCTTTTCCTTTGTTGATTTTTTCTTCTAATACAATTTACAATTTCTTATCAAAAGAGTCAAATTAGTTTATAGTAGTTGATGTATATAAACTGAATGGTGAGTGAAAAATCAATTAGGAGTCAAATTGTATTGTATTGCTTCTTTATGTTTTAGTTCCACATGCATTTATAAGTCTACGACTCTACTTGTCTATTTTATTTTGCAATTGTCTAAGAAAGATAAAACTAAAATAGTAATATCCCAACATATCTTTAGACTATCATGTTGTTTTCCCTTTTTGGTATAATAAATAATTATAATTTATTTGAATGAATGATGCTGGTCATAAAAATATCCAAGAAGCATCATGCAGATGGGAATTGAAGAAGAAATAGTATTTTGCTGGTCTATTTTTGAATCGCTAGGACTTGCACATTTTGACATTGGATTTTATAAACCAACCATCTAAAAGATCTATGATGAATGTGAGATCTTTTTGTGTATGTAGTACATAGAGTGAGACTTGTATGGTTAAACATTGCTTATATATATTTTGTATAATTTTGATACACTCTAGTTAAGTTATTTTTTATCACTATTGCTGCAATATGATGCATGAAATCTTTTTGTTAAATAGTTTAAATATCATTTAGCAATTGTTAAACATTTAGAATAATTGTTATAATACTGACGAATGCTACAAAAAGATATTATATTATAGTAGCATTTGCACAATGTTAGGAAATCAACATCTATAGCTAAATGTATGCACTATGAAATAATTTTCCATGGCATTTTATGCATGCCACAAAAATTATTTGTAGCTTTTTATACTTACAATGAAAAAGTTCTTTACAGCCTTTGAAAAATGCTTTGAAAAGGATATTCATAGCTTTTTGGGAATGCTACAGAAAGACATCAATTGCTATACACAATTCCTACCTATAAGTGTTGAATGCCACGTAAGTCTTATTCGTAGCATTTTCTACTTGCTAGGAAAGACTTATCTATAGCCTTGGAAGAAGGCTTTGAAAATAATATCCGAAGCATTTTATGAATGCCACAAAAAGACATCAATAGCTATTTATGAATGCTGCTTATAATTATTAAATTCCACAAAAAAGTTATTTATAGCATTTTATACTTGCTAGGATATAGTTATCTATAACTGTAGCAAAATGCCTTCAAAATGACATTTGTAGCTCTTTATGAATGCTACCTATAATTAATTCATAGCTTAATATAAATCAACCAAATCTAGAGATTTTTAGTTGCTTGACCTATCATAGCATGTGTAATAATGCTATGAAACAGTTTTAGTAGCATTTATCACATGCCACTATATGTTCTTTTTGTTGTAGTGTAAGGACCAATTTTCTTTCCTTAAACTTTTGGGCTTTTATTATCTTGTCAAAGGCTCAAGCAACCCGTTTTTGATATAGTTGTATGTGATAATCTGGACTTCATTCTTTTCTCATTAATCAAGGCCAATTGTGCACATATATTGTCAATCCGCTCCCCTTCAAGCACTTTTGCTTCTGCAATAACTATTATTGATTTCATTTCTATCTCACTTGGTAGGGTCGCTTTTGAATCATACACCAATGGGAAGGGCGTCATGCCTGTCAAACTTCTGGTTGTTGTTCTATAACCCCATAACACAAATGGGAGCTTCTTCGCCCAATCTTTGTACATCTATATTGTCTTGGCCAACATCTTCTTGATGTTTTTATTTGCTGCTTCTATTGCTCCATTTGCTCGTGACCAATATGGAGATGACTTATTATAAACACTAGCTTTTTTAGGCTTGAGAATGAAGTGAAGATGAATGTCGAGCAAAGAAAATGATCAAAATGCCCTTCAGAGTCAAGAAGAGAAGAGTGAAGGAAGTTGATGAAAGAGTTTATAAAACTAACATATGACTTTGGAAAATCACCAAAAATAATCCAAAAAGAATATGATGATGAGTCATGTACCGTTGCAAAGCTACGGGTGTCTAGTTGTCATAAATATTTACAGATTACAAATCGGAGTTGACTTCCAAAAGTAATGTTCAATCGAAAAAGCAAAGGTTCGAAGGGAGTACATTGAAGGATGATAAAAAAGGAAGGGGCTGAAAGGAAATTGATTGTCGGCCATCAGACAGCCGCCCGACTGTTTGCCGATGGTCAGGCATCCATTGAATGGCCGCCTAGCTATCTAAAGATGGCCGCCTGACCCTTGTTGGTTTATTTTCAAAAATTTGCTTAGAAATTTTCCTTTTTCATTTGCACTCCTCTTCGATATAAACCCTACTCCTTCTACTTTGTAATTCACATCGATTTTTGAATACAATGTTCTCTTTCTCCCTTTTGAAGACACGCTAAATAATTTGAGAGGTGTTTTCCAATATAATTTTTTAGGCGTTCTATTATTCTAAACCTGAAAAGGGGACGTCTTGAGAGCAGAATTCTCTCCTCCTACTATTCTCTTTATTTTACTTGCTTATAAAAAGTATGTTTAGGACTTTATTTTTATGCTTAAAAGCATGATTAGGCTTATTATGAATTGTTTTAACCCAATTTGTTTTGCAAGGTGGAAATGCTTGTCCTAATAAGTCATCTTTCCTTTTTGTATTTAGAAACATGCTTGGGAATTTAATTTCTTCGAAAATGCTTAGAAATATGCTTAGGAGACATGCTTAGAATCATGCTTAAGAGCACATGATTAGAATCGTGCTAAAGAGAACTTATATTTGTTTTGATGTATGCTAGGAATTAGCATAGAATAGGTAGAATTACCATTTTGTCCTTGAATGTATTGTTTGAGCTAGAATAGCTATGATTGATTTCAATTGTTTGAAATTTGCTAGAAATGCTATGATTCTTAATAAATTTAAAAGAATTATGCTAGAATAGCAATAGGTAGAATACCATGATAGAATTTATCAAATCTAGGCTAGAATGCCATGACACTAGGTTATGGCTTTGTTTGATTTAATTTAGGAATCTATGAATGTTGTATATTACAAAGTGTAATTGTATGATGCCATGAAGTGATGGTGGACTCATATTGATGGTAAGGGACCATCACTAAGAATGTTTGCCTTAGCTATGGATATGCAAGAAGGTTGAATAGACTCACATATTATGGTAAGGAATTCATCATCTATTAAGTTTCGGATGTATGTGAATGTATGAAACATTATATTATTGTTGAATAGAAATGTTGCAACCCTCTACCCTTCCCCCCATGTTTGAAAGGAAATGTAATCCATTCTCCTCCCTCTTTCTATGGATGTTTATAATTGCCATTGATTGAATAATCACCTAACATGCCTAATAAAAATAAAATGGAATCGTGTGCATAAAATGAACCATTTAAGTGGATTAAGTAACAACACAAGATATTCTTATTTAATATTTCCCAAGTAGAGGCTGGATTTACATCCGGGTGGGTCGGAAAACTCGTACCTACCTTCCCCAACCCACCTCTAAAGAGATGATGGTAGTTTAGGTCCTAAAGTAAGGGATCAGATTGCCCCCATTCATTCATAATTGAATAATTGGGTGGCGACTCCTTTCCCTAGATGTGCCTATGGCTCATTTGTGTTCCCTTAAGTCTCGAAAGAGACTTTGACACAATGTCGTGGTCGTAAACGCTCTGGCAGGATGAAAGCCCCATTCATAGTGGTGACTCCACCGGGGATAAGAGAAGTTGATTCAGATAGGAATACCAAATCCTAATACCTCATGTTAAAATAATGAGTCCTTGCATCACTACACTTTTGCACACAATGAGCACAAATTGCCTAAAACTAGCTGCGTGGCATTGGCATGAGAAGTCTTTGGCTCCATACGACCCCTAGATGACTTATGTTGGTGTCACCACCTTTGAGCATGTACCATTAAGTTGGTATAAAAAGAGATCAGCCCAATGGGGAATCTCTCGCTCGAAGGAGCCCTGACCATTAGACTTATGAGACTCAAGCCCATATAGATGACTTTAGAAATTTCCAATAGGATGAATATCCAAAACCAATGTTGAAATAAATGTCTATAGATGTGAAATTCCCCGTGATTAGAATGACGTTAACTTGAACCTCATGAAACCATGAACAAATGCCACACGTCAAGTCACCCATGAGAACAAAAATGGGAACATGTGCCATGAGTTAGAGTTATCATGACGTTTTGAAAACCATGTTATAATAATCATGAAGAGTTCAACATCAGCATGAATGTTAGAGTTAGAAAAGAAAATCTTGCATTCCTGCATCCCATGATGATGTCTTGTTAATGAAATCTAAAATCCTAAGAAAAGAGACTCAACCTTGACACATCCTGGAATAGGATTGTCTCCCAAGTATAAGAGTATCGAAGTAATAAACCCGGTGAGTCCGGGGTAGATCCACGAGGAAGGGAATTTAAGCGCTACAAACTATAAAGTAAGCAATATGATGTGGATGATTTAAAGAGATGACAAGATAATATTAACAAATATAAATAAGGAACAAGTTCGTAAACAATAAATTAGAATCACACAAGAAAAATCAACACAGTAATAATGAAGGCTAAGGTTAGGGGATCCGCCCTTGATATTTCAAATAAGGATAATTAACCCATTTTAGTTATGTGAATTATATTTGTTTCATTACCAATATTTATACCACTTCTTGTAAGTGGGTTCAAGCTTCCAATGTGCCAATCACCATATGTCTACAACAAATCAAGGTTCCTAACTAGACTTGTGTCGGTAAGGAAGAACCATACGACGTCTAGGAAGGATCCAAGCATTTGATGTGGCAATGATTATCTACAATGGATCAAGACCTCCACCTTACGAGTGGTGTCAAGATTGATTAAGAAATTAAATATAAATCATATTGAATAAACATTATAAGATTAAGATTATTAAGCACATATTAAGGGTTAGAGAATCCTTATTCTCATATCAAGGGTTTCACCCTTTCACCTTAGCAAAAGAGAAATTAGAAGAACATTATAATAGAAAGAAAATAAAATGCAAGAAAAATGAAATTCATTAATAACATAAACACACAAAACACAATACAAGATCCTAGCCAAAGCCAAAATGTTCCAGCCAAGGCCAAGATGCCCTAATGGGTCACAAGGCACCTCTATTTATAGATACATCTAGGGGCAAACTTGTCAAATTACAAGGGCATAATTGTCAAATATTAGTTGTAAATATCTTTGACAATTGGGATTATTAGGCACCGACTTTGACCATCAATTTTGACATTGAAATATTAAGAATTTTAATCACATGTCTGCATGATAGTTGTAGATATTTCTCTCAGCTTTCTAGAACATATTGATTTGCACAATTTCAATATGTATTTTGAGAGATACGGTCCAAATACTAAGGCCTGGCAGACTGGGCTGAGACTGTAGATGGGTTCACTTCAAGCCCAATTTTGGTCCATTAAGAGCCCGAATTTGATGATGCTTGTGAAATGTAATCTTGTAGAAAATTAAATCAGCTTTCCAAAACATTAATAATTGCACCATTCTGATCTATAAATAGAGAGTTATGCTCATTTTACCGAACCTCTAACAAAACCAAAATTAAGAGGAAGTTAATTCCAAAGATGCAAAGACTACAAATATGCTTAAGTTGAGGAATTTAATGACACTATTAATGCAATATGATGAACTAAGCTCTTATTAAACATACATATTTAAGTGTTCATCACACCCCCCAACTAGCTTATTACTAGTCCCTAGCGATTAACGCGTTATTATTTAGAAGTGATTTATAGAATTTTCCATCCAAGGTGGTCAATTTTGCACTCTCCTTGATTTTATCCAAATAAACAAACTCTCAACCAATTATTATTATTATTATTTTTTATGACTCATGTACCCTTCGGTCAAGATATCTATAAACCTTCTTTTTGTGCTCAGTCAACACATGACTATGGGGCTTATTAGAAAGAAGCCATATCGGTTCTAATATTTGTTAAGGCTAACAACCTTAGGTAAGGAGCATTTATTCATTATATATATATATATATATATATTTTTTCTCTCTTTTTTTTTTTGAAGAAATGCATCTTTAACCCACGTAGCGAGCCTTAGGCTAATGACTCCCAGACCAGTTGGCCTTAGGGCATTAGGTGTTAAGACACCCCTTCGAGCTTAACGACTCGGGTTGCCGATGCTTTATTTTTGCTTAGAAACTTGTGGATAGCTAAAGTGAGTTCACAAGATCAAAATAAAATGACAAATTGGTTAGAATGGGTTTCAAGAGTTCAAACTGGCCCTCCCTACTCTGCCATTCCTAACCCAGAATGCGTCTCAAGAGGATTTGAACTTCTTACGCCGCACTCTGAATCTAATTACTAACTCGCTTTTTTTTTTTTTGCAAGAAAAAAGGAAATTCAAGACACACTTATGTCTACTATCCTTCCCCCCCAACCAAATGAAACATTGTCCTCAATGTTTAAATGTAGAGAGAAAAAGTATAGGAGACATTACCTAAAGCTTCTGTTATTTAAGAGAGATGACCTGAAAGACTCATAAAATAAAATGCTACAAATAAAATAAAAGACAAGAAATTTAAAATTGATGGCACACATGCATGTGTATAGGTAGTTGTGACTGTGGCTCACATCTTCCTCTGGTTTTACGTCTAGAAACGGCTTAAACACCTTCTATGAGTTGATACGCTTCCCATCCAATTTTCTTATAAACTGGCAAACAAGGTCGTTTTGAGTCAGATTCCCAAGACTATGAAGAAAATGAGAGAGAAGAAAAGAAAATGGATGCAAGGTGAGCAACAGTTTTAGGGAACTGAAAAACCGACTTTAAAAGTCACGGAGTACCGTATCCGCCACTTGACCGGAAAACAAAATGCAAACACACAAATAAAATAAAAGCACATAAAATAAAATAAGAACAAACTAGAAATGATAGCAAAAATCAAGAATAAAAATGAAAATATGGCACAAACGGATAAAATTTGGTTAGTCGTGAAAAAAGGCCAAAAGAGGAATCTCTTCGAAAGTAATTTACCACGGTAAAAATATGCCATTGAGGTGGTACCTCTCTTTTTCCTTTATTTGTGAGAATGGAAGAGATTACCACTGATTGAGTTTGTTTGTCCTTGAGGCATGCATTCTTGAGTGTGGATGTTTCTTCCTGCCTTTTTTCAAAGCATGGCTCCCAACTCTTAATCTCCTTCACCTGTACAAAATCAAGCAATGAGAATTCTTTGGAAACAATGATTTCTAGTTGCACATTTGGTCCAAATGAACCGGTTAACCCGATTTCTGAAGGACTTGAAAAATTCTCATTTTGAATATAATCTTCCACATTAGCTTCCTCATTTTCATCGTGCTTGAAAAATTCATTAATGCCAATATTTTGGTTAAGTTCTTTTGCATGATGACATGAGGGCATAAGTGAGGATTCGGTTTTTTCTTTGTTAGGTAAAGGTTTAGTAACCTCTTCCTTACCCTTTAAGATTGATTCATCATCTTTCTCATAAGGGTTAAGAATATGTTCTTTATCAATCTTACCATCGTGAAGAGTACTGACCAAATCTTCATTTAGATGTTGGCCACTTGGATTACTCACATGTGGTTTGATGGAGTTTGGCTCTAGTTGAGATGGAAACTCACCTTTCTCATGAGGACTAAGTGCAAATGCAAACTTTTCAAGAGCATCGTTCAAGTTCGCCATAGTATGAGCAATTTGACTATTAAAAGCCTCTTGCTTTGTAATGAATGAATTCAATGTATCTTCGAGATCCTCATAAGATGCATGATCATGAGATTTTTGAAAATTTTGACATGATTGAAAGGGAGGTTGGTAAGATTGCGCATGATTATCATTCCTCCAATCAAAATTCAAGTGATTTTTCCATCCAAAATTTTGTGAATAAGGATTAGGATTTGACCTTTGGAAAGAGTAGAATTACAAGTGTGACAGACATTTTCTTGCATAGACCACATTTCTAAATCCTCGATTCTTTTAGCTAGGGATGCAAATTTGACATGAAGATCATGATTTTCCCTAAAGTTGTAAATGCCTCTACTAGATGTTCTTCGCACCTCATAGGTGTCAACATTACTCCAATTTTGGGCATTTTTTGCTAGTAAGTCAAGGAAATCCATGGCTTCATGGTTGAAATATTTTGCATCATGAGGGAATACTATGCATGATTGTGCACAAGTTCTTATGTAATCCATTAATGTTCTTGGTTGGGCATGAGCATGTTTTTCAAAGAAGATGAGTGGCTACAAATAATTCTATCAACTAATGCAAAAAGAAAGAAAAGATTAACACATGCAAGAAAAATAAAAAAAGAAATGGGGAGAGAAAAGATGAACACATACAAGAAAAATAAAAATAGAAATGGGAAAAGAGAGTACTTGACACATCCTGGAATAGGATTGTCTCCCAAGTATAGGAGTGTCGAAGTAATAAACCCGGTGAGTCTGGGGTCGATCCACGAGGAAGGGAATTTAAGCGCTACAAACTATAAAGTAAGCAATATGATGTGGATGATTTAAAGAGATGACAAGATAATATTAACAAATATAAATAAGGAACAAGTTCGTAAACAATAAATTAGAATCACACAAGAAAAATCAACACAATAATAATGAAGGCTAAGGTTAGGGGATCCGCCCTTGATATTTCAAATAAGGATAATTAACCCATTTTAGTTATATGAATTATATTTGTTTCATTACCAATATTTATACCACTTCTTGTAAATGGGTTCAAGCATCCAATGTGCCAATCACCATATGTCTACAACAAATCAAGGTTCCTAACTAGACTTGTGTCGGTAAGGAAGAACCATACGACGTCTAGAAAGGATCCAAGCATTTGATGTGCCAATGATTGTCTACAATGGATCAAGACCTCCACCTTACGAGTGGTGTCAAGATTGATTAAGAAATTAAATATAAATCATATTGAATAAACATTATAAGATTAAGATTATTAAGCACATATTAATGGTTAGAGAATCTTTATTCTCATATCAAGGGTTTCACCCTTTCACCTTAGCAAAAGAGAAATTAGAAGAACATTATAATAGAAAGAAAATAAAATGTAAGAAAAAGGAAATTCATTAATAACATAAACACACAAAACACAATACAAGATCCTAGCCAAAGCCAAAATGTTCCAGCCAAGGCCAAGATGCCCTAATGGGTCACAAGGCACCTCTATTTATAGATACATCCAGGGGCAAACTTGTCAAATTACAAGGGCATAATTGTCAAATATTAGTTGTAAATATCTTTGACAATTGGGATCATTAGGCACCGACTTTGACCATCAATTTTGACATTGAAATATTAAGAATTTTAATCACATGTCTTCATGATAGTTGTAGATATTTCTCTCAGCTTTCTAGAACATATTGATTTGCACAATTTAAATACGTATTTTGAGAGATACGGTCCAAATACTGAGGCCTGGTCAGACTGGGCTGAGACTGTAGATGGGTTCACTTCAAGCCCAATTTTGGTCCATTAAGAGCCCGAATTTGATGATGCTTGTGATATGTAATCTTGTAGAAAATTAAATCAGCTTTCCAAAACATTAATAATTGCACCATTCTGATTTATAAATAGAGAGTTATGCCCATTTTACCGAACCTGTAACAAAACCAAAATTAAGAGAAATTAATTCCAAAGATGCAAAGACTACAAATATGCTTAAGTTGAGGAATTTAATGACACTATTAATGCAATATGATGAACTAAGCTCTTATTAAACTTACATGTTTAAGTGTTTATCAAACCTCATGTTTGTAGGAGGAATAAGATTGGAAGGCTAAAAGCGTATCTATGCCATTGCATGAGCATGCATCATAATCTTGCATACATACATGCATGCATGCATGGCATTAACACCTTTGTTTTGCAGCCATCATAGCTTAGGTTAGACAAGGTAGTCGTTTGACAAGACAAGAAGAATCAATTAACGAGATAGCTACACAAAATAACAACAATGCTAGAATGACTCAAGTGAGGGCTTACATCAACACAATCCAATAACAAGTGGCCCTACTCATTGAAGTTTAGGAATGAGTCCAACCATATGAATCAACCACCACCTGAGGGTAATGCTAATGGTGATGGTGAAACCAGCCAAGGCAGAAATAAAGGGAAGAGCCCGATCAATCATTAAGAACCTGAATCCGTCAAGCAATTGGCCAAGGACATGGAAAATGCCCGATCCCTTTTGAAGAAGAAAGGGCTGAAAGGCGTCGAAGACCTGGACGACATCTTGCCTATGGGAGACCAAGAGTTGCCACCAAAGTTTTGTCTATCAGACCTATCTAAGTTCAACAGAGATAGGAATCTCAAAACACATTTAAGACAGTATGCAACCATCATGGCCACTACTCATTCGACAAAGGAGCATTTACTAAAATACTTGATGCTATCCTTAAAAGATGATGTAGCAGCATGGTATCATGACCTTCCAAAGAGAGTTCGAGAAAATTGGGAGGAACTTTCTTAACAATTCGTGGAACAGTACCGCCACAATACCCAACTGGGGGTAACGTTGAGGGATTTGGAGACGACAAGACAAAAGCCCAACGAGACTTTTTTGAAGTACCTAGTTCATTGGAGGGCCAAGGTAGCTAAAATGACCGCCAGGCCTGCGAAAAAGGACATGGTCTAGATGGTGATCAATGGAGCCCATGCTTTTATTGGTGATAGACTAATAGGTTTCCCTGTCAAAACATTTGAAGATTTATATGACTCAGGCATCCAAATAGAATAATTGGAATCTAGACAGAAGAGAAGCATTCATAGCTACCCTCGAAGAAGTCAAGGGCAGTATCACCAGCTTAGTGGGCCAAGCACAAAGCACGTAGATGTCAAAGCAGTTGCTTCAGAAAGAAGATTCAGTTGTCTAGGAAGGCCACTTCTCAAAATCTTTACAAGATTGAGGGCTGAAGGGATTTTACAACCATTCCACCAAGAGATCTTCCAAACCCACTATTAAGGAATTAGAGGCACTATGAGAAATGCGAATTTCACTAAGTAAGTGGCCGCAAGACTAATGATTACACTCGCCTTTGCCATAAGATCCAAGATTTGATTGACAAGGGCTAGATTCCCAACCCAAAGGCATATGAGCCCAACACAAAGAGCAACCTATCACCTAACTATAATAGGGTGCCTCCTCCATCAACTAAAATGATTGGGTTGGGCTTGACTGAGGAGCAAGTCATGAATTCCTTCGAGGAGTGCAGATCAAGGAGGGCCGAGAGAGCCAAGAGAACGAAGAAGTCCAAGCTAGAGCAAACTGCTAGAAAGGCGGCCTCGACAAAGAAGCCCAAGGCTAGAAAGCCCAGAGAAGAAGAGCCCAAGAAGATCATTGAGAGGGTGGAAGATGAGCCCATTTTGATAGGTGCCTATTTATGTATCATTTTCATATCAATTCATCTATGTTTCGTTGCTATAATCCTTGGTATTTTTATGTTTTTGTGTGGTTTTGATGTTTGTAGGAGTTTTGGAGGAACTTGCACCAAAAGTGAAGTAAAACCCTTCATTTTCACCTCTGCTAGTCAACCATCTTCTCGGATTTAATTGTATTGATATACAATGAACCGGATAACATGTTATATACCGTTGAAAGCTCTCGAAGTCTATTTTCTAGAGAAATTTACTGTTCATAAATCCATTCAGTGTACCGAAAGTTATAATCAAAACAGTATGAGAAGTGTAAAAATGTAATTGCACAAATCACTGTAGCATGTATAATACGGGACACTGTAGTAGGTTACTGTAGCAGAGTATATAAACACATTTTAGGGTTTTATTTGAAGAACTTGAAGAGGGTGAGAATGTGGCAGAGGCTGCAGCTCTGGATTTCTTTCATTTCTTGGAGTTCTTGAAGGAGAAAGAAAGCTTGGAAAGAGGAAGAACTACAATTCAAAGAGATTACATCAAAATTGCTAAGTTTTTCCCTTCCTTTCATTTTCTGGAATGTCTCGTGTTGTATTGTATTTACCACGTTTTAAACATGTGTAACTGAATCTGAATTGGTTGAGGGTGATTTCAAAGCCCTTGATATGGTTTTTGTGAGTTGATTGTGCAAGAAGTTGTTATCCAATTCTCTAATTGAAGTTGCTTGTATTTTCCCATATCTAATGCTTATGATTGCTTGCTGATTGTATTTGAATGGCCAACTGAATATAATCTGGTTGTTGTCTATTGCTAGAGTAGAAATCTTGATCCGTAATTGTCTTGAATTTCTAATCCTTAGTAGCAAAATTGTGATCAGAGATTGCAATTGGAGAATACAACCTAAGTTAAATAATCCGAGCTTGTGTGTTTATTGCTTGGATCAACCTATCTTTCTTATCGTAATGCATCCATTGAATTAAATTTAGAGAGCTTGTTCTAGGTTGTTTAATGGATAGAGATTAAATAAAGAGCCTGTTTTATTTAACAACAAAGTAAGGAAAGATTGGGATAACAGAGCTTGTTGTTATCTACGGTTGATAATTTCAATGGTGTAATTGGATGACAATTCTACAATTAATTCGCAAATCCATATCTTGTGGTGGAGAATGATCCCTTAACCAAATTTCCGTCAGTGATTAATTCTCACTTCAATTAAGTTAGCATTGTGTTATTCTTTACTTGCATTAATATTTCATCTAGTTAATCAATCAATAAAACCCCAGTCATTTATTCTATTTTCGCTTTCAAATAACAAATTTAATTAGAATCAATCCTCGTGGGAACGATATCTTACTCATCACTTTATTACTTGTGCGACTAGTATACTTGCTAGTTTCGAACGCATCAAGTTTTTGGCGCCGTTGCCGGGGATTGATTTTCTAATCGATTTGTTATTTTGTTTTCATTGTTGATTCGTATTTTTTTTTTTTTGTTTTTCTTTTCTGATTGTTTGTGTTTAGGCGACATGGCAGTAAACTTCCAACAATTCAGGAGCCGATTTGAGCCACAACTACATTGGAGAGTAAATGAGGTAAGCAATCCGAACATTGAACAATAACTTTCTGAGCTAACCTCTCTTGTGGAAAACATGGCTGTAGGACATATGCAGAAACCTTATGCATGTGGGGTATATTCTACCATGGAGCATCCCATGGACATGTATCCAACTTTACAAGAAGAAGATATGGAGCAAGCCAATGCCATGGGTGAATTTTCAGGACAACCAAGGCAATGGTATGATCCCTTCTCTAATACTTACAATGTCGGATGGATAGATCACCCCAATTTTATTTACGGGAATCATCAACCGATCGCCCCAAATGGCATACCAAATTGGCCGCAAGGTTTCAATCAACCTAGAGTGCAGCAACCATTTCAAATACAACCACCACCAATGCCACATCTAGCACCACAACCAGCTTCACAAAACTCAAGTATGTCTCTTCAGGCCACTAACACAATGCAATTCCAGCAGGAAACTGGGGCAAGTATCCAAAACCTGGCAAATCAAATGGGACAATTGGCTACTAGTATGAGCAAATTCTAGGGCCAAGACTCAGAAAATTATCTTCTCAAACGGTGATCAATCCAAGCGAGACTGCTAGTACGATAACTTCGCGAAGTGGAGAGCAATTAGATGTCTTACCAGGAAAATCACAAACTGATGAAGGAGATGACACCACATCCACCATGAACAAAACATTGACTTCTCAGGTAAATCCTATAACTCCCATTCCTTCATATGTTACTCCTCCACTTTTTCCTAGTAGATTTGCAAAATCGAAGAAAGAGGAACGAGAACAAAAAATCCTGAAAACTTTTTACAAAATCGAGGTAAAACACCACTCCTGGATTCGATTTTATGAGTAAGTTTAGTTTTGTGTAATTTAGAGTTGTTATGTGTTTTTGTCTTTATCAGTTTCGATTCGAAAAAAAAACATTGTGGAAATACCTGAGAATGGCAGAATATGGGGTTTCCTTAACTCTTGAAATGCATTCTCTCTAAATAAATCTGTAGTTTGTTTATTCATGTTGTTTGAAGTGTCTTGTTTCTTGTTTTGTTCTTCATAATAAAGGTATATAGGCTGGAAACCTTAAGTCTGCGGGCTACTGGTCCTAAGGATTATTGAAATATACAATCTTGACTCAGGTGTAACAACGCCAAGTACCTCTTTTCCTTTTTCCACGTACCTCTTTTCTTGCAATTTGTGGGTCAATGATAAGATAATGATTGAATTAAGAATAACTCTTGGAAAATGATAAATGATGCATGGATCCGTGTGCTTGAGATGTATATTGGTTTTTGCTTTACCTTTGATTCCTTGCACAACATTGAGCACCGAGCCATTATCACTGAGTTATTTGTTTACTTAGAGAAAGTTTATGTAATTTAAGTGTTTCTTCATATTTCAATGAATTCTAGAACCTTTTTTGATGGTCACTCAAGGCGAAATCCTAGACTGTGCAACATTGGGGAAATGATTTAGACCATCTTTGGACCGTTTGAGCCTTAACAGCCAACCTTGATTGAAATTGATCCCTAGTTACCCCTTTGAGCCTCTGTAAGCCTTTTTCTTTGTTAACTTACTAAAAGATTTCCTAACGTCAAATAAATTTGTTCCAAACAGTTTATCCCTTACCTATGAGCATGTAGATCATTCACAATTAAATTTTGAGCTATCTTCTGGTTTTGGGAAGTTAGAGGAGGTTGGGATGTGTCATGAGCAATGCAAGTGAGTTCTATTGTGTTTGTAAAAAAAAAAAAAGAAAAAAAGAAAAAAGCCAATCTGTACTTTTTGTCCACATACTTACACATTGGGGACAATGTGTTGTTCAAGTGTGGGGGAGGGGAAGTGTAATAAAAAAAAAAGAAAAAAAAAAGAAGAAAAAAAGAGAACAAAAGAAGAAGAATAAGATATCTATACCCTTAAGTGTTCTTAAAAAGAATGAAATAACAAAGTGTGGGGGTGTAGTTTTCTTTTCTTTTCTACAAAAAAAAAAGATTGAGTGTTCTAAATAAGTTTGGGGGAGTAACTTGGTGAATTGAAATAAAGTTGTGTTATAGGGTTGAGCTCTACATAATCTTGAATGATTTATGTGTTTGTGGGTGATTTGAGCCAAATTATTATCCTTTATCATACCTTCACCCAAGCCAAACGTTACAAGCTTAATAAAGTCCTACTTGATCCTTGGTGTTGTGCATGTCTACATTAGTGGAGAGTGACTTGAAAAGCAGGCCTATGGAGTTCATTTATACACACATCTTCACTATTAAATATGATTCATTTTTAAGCATAAACTCATCCGGGTTACAAGTGATTAGGTGAGAATGGCTCTACACACACACACTTGAGGAATTGAAGTGAAGCGAAACTAATCTTTGAGATAAAATTCTTGATCAAGTGCATTATTTTGAAGTTTTCCTTGGGTTATAATTAAGTACAATCTTTGAGGCTTATTTGCAAGTTGAAGCATTGTGTGTGTTTTAATTTTTCTTTGATTCTGTTTCGGTTTAGTTTTGTTTCGTATCATTTTAGTTGCTCGAGGACTAGCAAAGTCTAAATGTGGGGGAATTTGATAGGTGTCTATTTATGTATTACTTTTATATCAATTCGTCCATGTTTCTTTGCTATATTCCTTGGTATTTTTATGTTTTTGTGTGGTTTTGATGTTTGTAAGAGTTTTGGAGCAACTTGCACAAAAATGGAGTAAAACCCTTCATTTTCACCTCTGCTAGTCAACCATCTTCTCGGATTTAATTGTATTGATATACAATGAACCCGATGACATATCATATACCGTTGAAAAGCTCTCGAAGTCTACTTTTTGGAGAAATTTACGGTTTATGAATCCATTCAGTGTACCGAAAGTTGTAATCAAAACAGTGTGAGAAGTGTAGAAATGTAATTCCACACATCACTGTAGCATGTATAATACGGGACACTGTAGCAGTGTTACTGTAGCAGAGTATATAAACACATTTTAGGGTTTTATTTGAAGAACTTGAAGAGGGGAGAACGTGGTAGAGGCTGCAGCTCTGGAATTCTTTCATCTCTTGGAGTTCTTGAAGGAGAAAGGAAGCTTGGAAAGAGGAAGAACTACAATCCAAAGAGAATTACATCAAATTTGCTAAGTTTTTCCCTTCCCTTTCATTTTCTGGAATGTCTCCGTGTTGTATTGTATTTACCACGTTCTTAAACATGTGTAACTGAATCTGAATTGGTTGAGGGTGATTTCAAAGCCCCTGATATGGTTTTTGTGAGTTGATTGTGCAAGAAGTTGTTATCCAATTCTCTAATTGAAGTTGCTTGTATTTTCCCATATCTAATGCTTATGATTGCTTGCTGATTGTATTTAGAATTGCCAACTGAATATAATATGGTTGTTGTCTATTGCTAGAGTAGAAATCTTGATCCGTAATTGTCTTGAATTTATAATCCTTAGTAGCAAAATTGTGATCAGAGATTGCAATTGGAGAATACAACCTAAGTTAAATAATCCGAGCTTGTGTGTTTATTGCTTAGATCAACCTATCTTTCTTATGGTAATGCATCCATTGAATTAAATTTAGAGAGCTTGTTCTAGGTTGTTTAATGGATAGAGATTAAATAAAGAGCCTGTTTTATTTAACAACAAAGTAAGGAAAGATTGGGATAACAGAGCTTGTTGTTATCTACGGTTGATAATTTCAATGGTGTAATTGGATGACAATTCTATGATTAATTCGCAAATCCATATCTTGTGGCAGAGAATGATCCCTTAACCAGATTTCCGTCAGTGATTAATTCTCACTTCAATTAAGTTAGCATTGTGTTATTCTTTATTTGCATTAATATTTCATCTAGTTAATCAATCAACAAAACCCCCCATTTATTCTGTTTTCGCTTTCAAATAACAAATTTAATTAGAATCAATCCTCGTGGGAGCGATATCTTACTCATCACTTTATTACTTGTGCGACTAGTATACTTGCTAGTTTTGAACGCATCACATTCCTTTGGCAGCCAAAATTCACACTAAGAAAAGTGGATGTGCCAACATTGCAGTGAAAGGTTTCAGGCGATGCTTAGAGCCCGAAACTTCTGAATCTTAGTGACCAATAAGAAAAGGAGCCCCAAGAAGAAGAAGAAAAAGAAATTGAGGTGACACCCATCAAGGAGAATCCTACACCATCAAGCTCATTTGCAAAGAAACAAATGGCTAGAAAAGGGACTAGAAAGGGCCCACCACCTAGAAGACTCAAGGTAAAGAAGGGTAGTGAAGCTACGAAAAGGAAGCGAGATGAGGATTTTATGAGGAGAGAAAGATTGCCTAAAAGATGTAAGGAAGTTAGAGTCATAGGAATTTGAGATGACATCCTTCAAAACAAGACCCTTCCAAACTTTTAGGCTTACTTTAGTAGTGATGATGAAGAAGAAATAAGAATTGAGGAAGAAACACATGAGGGAGAAACACTCAGGGTTGAGAGAAGGAGTAACAAGGAGTGGTAGATTTTACCATGAGAAAAAAAAAGAGAAATCAACTAAGAAGATAGTTGAGAAGGACAAAGAAGTTACTAAAGAAGAAAAAACAAAGAGAGAAGAAGATCAAACAATTGAAGAAAACTCAAGCGAATGCTAGCATTTGGGATCTACTTATATCATCCCAAAAGCATAGAGAAGCCATGGCGAAGGCTGTGGCAGGGGTAGAGATATCGATGACTTTCACTACTAATGAAATGCTGACTGCCTTGACTGGAGGAACACCCAAGGGAGTAAGAGAAAGAGGGGAAATCACCTGCACATATGAAGATCTACCATTCGAAGGAGAAACCATAATAAGCCATTGTTCATTACTGTAGAGATTGGCCGGAAGACATCTCCTTGCATCATGCTAGATGATGGGACCATCAACAATATTGTGCCTATGAAGATATTGCACAAGTACAGAGTTAGTGAAGATGAGCTTGAGCCTTGTGAGATAGTGATCAGGGCTTTTGATGACTCGAAGAGGAGTTCTATTGGGATTTTCAAAGCTTTAGTGAAGATTGGGCCAATCGAAGTGATGATAGAATTCACAGACCTTGATATTCTAGTCACATTTACTGCCTTGTTGGAACGAGGATGGTTCTATCCACTAAGATGATTTCCTCTACCTTGCATAAAAAAATCCAATTCGACATGGATGGAAAGATCGTAACCATTCATGCGGCCTCAACAATTACATCAGCTGCCATGAGTGTGAAGGTTGGAGAAATACCTTAATGGGTGGCTTTCAAGTAGCCATGATCGACTAAATCAGCCCAATCATTACTGGAATAATGAAGAAACAAGGTTACATGTCAGGAACTGGACTTGGGAAAGATGGACGTGGGCTACCATCTTTTCCAGACTTCAAAGGTTAAACATCTAGAAGAGGGTTGGGCTATGAATCGAAAGGGTAAGAAAAAGATAATAAGCGCAAGAAAGGGAAATTCATCAAATTTGTCAAAGCCCAAGACACGAAGTATGTAAGAGCTGTTGAACCATGGGTTTTCAAGGGAATGTTGAAGCCTGGATTTGAGATCTTTAGAGATATCCTTCAGGCAATAGTCTCCAGAGGGAATGACTTGATGAGAGAAATGAAGAAGATGACCATCAAAGAGGAGAAGACTGAAGAAGCAACACCATCAATGGACTCGTCCATCGACATGGTTGCTTTCATCGAGGAAGAAATTAAAAGTGTGTCTTATGAAGATATATTTATACCCAACCTCTTTGAAGAAGAGGATATTGTTTATGTTTCAAAATTTAATGCAATGAAGAATAATTTTGCTTACTTATTTGACGTCTTTCCTAATGATGTTATGCATCACAATTTGCATTTCACTGGCATATTTGAAATTCATACCATTCAAACTCATGACATTAACCTTGGTACAATGGAAAAGCCTAAGAAGATATGTATTGCACTTGATACAACTCCCGCATAGAGAGAGAGAGAGAGAGAGATATTTGAAAAATTATTAAAGAAACATCAAGAAGTCTTCACTTGGTCCTATGATGACATGCTAGGAATTGACAGAAGAATCGCTGTGCATATGATTCTCGCTTATCCACATGTGAAGCTGATTGATGAACACTTAAATATGTATGTTTAATAGGAGCTTAGTTCATCATATTCCATTAGTAGTGTCATTAAATTCCTCAACTTAAGCATATTTATAGTCTTTACATCTTTGGAATCAACTTCCTCTTAATTTTGGTTTTGTGACAGGTTCGGTAAAATGGACATACCTCTCTATTTATAGATCAGAGTGGTGCAATTCTTAATGTTTTGGAAAGCTGATTCAATTGTCTACAAGATTGCATTTCACAAGTATAATCAAATTCGGGCTCTTAGTGAACCAAAATTGGGCTTGAAGTGAACCCATCTGCAGTCTCGGCCCAGTCTGACCAGGCCTCAGTATTTGGACCGTATCTCTCAAAATACGTTACGAAATTGCCCAAATCAATATGTTCAAGAAAGCTGAGAGAAATATCTACAACTTTCATGAAGACATATGATTAAAATTCTCAATATTTCAATGTCAAAATTGATGGTCAAAGTCGGTGCCTAATGATCCCAATTGTCAAAGATATTTACAACTAATATTTGACAATTATGCCCTTGTAATTTGACAAGTTTGCCCCTGGATGTATCTATAAATAGAGGTGCCCTGTGACCCATTAGGGAATCTTGGCCTTGGCTGGATCATCTTGGCCTTGGCTGGGATCTTGTATTGTTTTTCTCTCTTGTATTTCTATGTTATTAATGAATTTCCTTTTTCTTATAATTTGTGTTCTTTCTCTTATAATGTGTTGCTAATTTCTCTCTTGCTAAGGTGAAAGGGTGAAACCCTTGATATGAGAGTAAGGATTCTCTAACCCTTAATATGTGCTTAATAATCATAATCTTATGTTGTTTATATGATTTATATTTATTTTCTTAATCAATCTTGACACCACTTGTAAAGTGGAGGTCTTAATCCATTGTCGACAATCCTTGGCACATCAAATGCTTGGATCCTTTCTAGATGTCGTATGGTTCTTCCTTACTGACATGAATCTAGTTAGGAACCTTGATTTGTTGTAAACATATGGAGATTGGTACATTGGATGTTTGAACCCATTTACAAGAAGTGGTATAAATATTGGTAACGAAGCAAATATAATTCATATAACTAAATTGGGTTGTTTATCCTTATTTGAAATATCAAGGGCGGATCCCCTAACCTTAGCTATCATTATTATTGTGTTAATTTCTCTTGTGTTTCAATTATTCTCATTTATTAACTTGTTCTTTACTTGTTGTTATTATCTGGTCATCTCTTTGAATCATCCATATCGCATTTGCTTACTTATAGTTTGTAGCGCTTTAATTCCCTTCCTCGTGGATCGACCCCGGTCTCGCCGGGTTTATTACTTCGACACTCCTATACTTGGGACACAATTCTTTTTTGGATGTGTCAGGTTTTTGGCGCCGTTGCTGGGGAAGGTAAAAATTATCGTGCAAAATTGTGAAGCAGATTATGAGTTGGGAGCTATGCTTTGAAAAAAGGCAGGACGAAACATCCACACTCAAGAATGCATGCCTCAAGGACAAACAAACTCAATCAGTGGTAATCTCTTCCATTCTCACAAATAAAGGAAAAAGAGAGGTACCACCTCAATGGCATATTTTTGACCGTGGTAAATTACTTTTGAATAGATTCCTCTTTTGGCCTTTTTTCATGACTAACCAAATTTTATCTGTTTGTGCCATATTTTCATTTTTATTCTTGATTTTTGCTATCATTTCTAGTTTGTTCTTATTTTATTTTATGTGCTTTTATTTTATTTGTGTGTTTGCATTTTGTTTTCCGGTCAAGTGGCGGATATGGTACTCCGTGACTTTTAAAGTCGGTTTTTCAGTTCCCTAAAAACTGTTGCTCACCTTGCATCCATTTTCTTTTCTTCTCTCTCATTTTCTTCATAGTCTTGGGAATCTGACTCAAAACGACCCTGTTTGCCAGTTTATAAGAAAACTGGATGGGAAGCATATCCCCAACTCATAGAAGGTGTTTAAGCCGTTTCTGGACGTAAAACCAGAGGAAGATGTGAGCCACAGTCACAACTACCTATACACATGCATGTGTGCCATCAATTTTAAATTTCTTATCTTTTATTTTATTTGTAGCATTTTATTTTATGAGTCTTTCAGGTCATCTCTCTTGAATAACAGAAGCTTCAGGTAATGTCTCCTATACTTTATCTCTCTACATTTAAACATTAAGGACAATGTTTCATTTGGTTAGGGGGGAAGGATAATAGACATAAGTATGTTTTGAATTTTCTTTTTCTTGAAAAAAAAAAGCGAGTTAGTAATTAGATTCAGAGTGCGGTGTAAGGAGTTCAAATCCTCTTGAGACACATTCTAGGTCAAGAATGGCAGAGTAGGGAGGGCCAGTTTGAACTCTTGAAACCCATTGTAACCAATTTGTCATTTTATTTTGATCTTGTGAACTCATTTTAGCTAACTTGATATTATTTAGTCTTGATATTTTAATTTTATAACAAGGAGGTCTTATTCATTTCACTTCGAATTATTCAAATCTATGAACTCTCACAACTTATCATTTAAAAATTGTGTGCTTATGTACTCATTAAGCAAGTATTCATGAACCTTTCCTCACACACACACACATACCTTGATGCATGATTGTGGATGGCAAAATGAAATGTTGTAATATTGAGTTCTTTTGTTTTGTTTAGGATAACAACACAAAGGAAGAGGAAAGTGAAAAAAAAAAGTGAAAAAAAAGAAGAGAGGAATTGTGGATAAGTTTGGTCTCGTAGCCTCCTTAATTCGAGCAATTAAGCCCGAGGGGTGCCTCAACACCTAATACCCTAAGACCAATTGGTTTGGGAGCTGTTCGCCCAAAGCTCGCTACATGGATTAAGGAGAAAGCTTAATAGGATTGAACATTGCACTATCCACAAGTTTCTAAGCAAAAATAAAGCATCGGCAACCCAAGTCGTTAAGCTCGAAGAGGTGTCTTAACACCTAATGCCCTAAGGCCAACTGGTCTGGGAGTCATTAGCCTAAGGCTCGCTATATGGGTTAAAGATGCATTCCTTCAAAAAAAAAAAGAGAAAAAAAAAATATATATAAAATGAATAAATGCCCATTACCTAAGGTTGTTAGCCTTAACAAATATTAGAACCGATATGGCTTCTTTCTAATACGCCCCATAGTCATGTGTTGAATGAGCACAAAAAGAAGGTTTATAGATATCTTGATCGAAGGGTACATGAGTCATAAAAAAAATAAAAAAATAAAAAATAAAAAAGATAATAATAATAATTGATTGAGAGTTTGTTTATTTGGATAAAATCAAAGAGAGTGCAATAATGACCACCTTAGATGTAAAATTCTATAAATCACTTCTAAATAACAACGCTTTAATTGCTAGGGACTAGCAATAAGCTAGTTGGGGGGTGTGATGAACACTTAAATATGTATATTTAATAAGAGCTTAGTTCATCATATTGCATTAATAGTGTCATTAAATTCCTCAACTTAAGCATATTTGTAGTCATTTGCATCTTTGGAATTAACTTCCTCTTAATTTTGGTTTTGTTACAGGTTCGGTAAAATGGGCATAACTCTCTATTTATAGATCAGAATGGTGCAATTCTTAATGTTTTGGAAAGCTGATTCAATTGTCTACAAGATTGTATTTCACAAGCATCATCAAATTCGGGCTCTTAGTGGACCAAAATTGGGCTTGGAGTGAACCCATCTACAGTCTCAGCCCAGTCTGACCAGGCCTCAGTATTTGGACCGTATCTCTCAAAATACGTTACCAAATTGTGCAAATCAATATGTTCTATAAAGCTGAGAGAAATATCTACAACTTTCATGAAGACATATGATTAAAAGTCTCAATATTTCAATGTCAAAATTGATGGTCAAAGTCAGTGCCTAATGATCCCAATTGTCAAAGATATTTGCAACTAACATTTGATAATTATGCCCTTGTAATTTGACAAGTTTGCCCCTGGATGTATCTATAAATAGAGGTGCCTTGTGACCCATTAGGGCATCTTGGCCTTGGCTGGATCATCTTGGCTTTGGCTGGGATCTTGTATTTTTTTCTCTCTTGTATTTCTATGTTATTAATGAATTTCTTTTTTTCTTATAATTTGTGTTCTTTCTCTTATAATGTCTTACTAATTTCTCTCTTGCTAAGATGAAAGGGTGAAACCCTTGATATGAGAGTAAGGATTCTCTAACCCTTAATATGTGATTAATAATCATAATCTTATGTTGTTTATATGATTTATATTTATTTTCTTAATCAATCTTGACACCACTCGTAAAGTGGAGGTCTTGATCCATTGTCGACAATCCTTGGCACATCAAATGCTTGGATTCTTTCTAGATGTTGTATGGTTCTTCCTTACCGACATGAATCTAGTTAGGAATCTTGATTTGTTGTAGACATATGGAGATTGGCACATTGGATGCTTGAACCCATTTACAAGAAGTGGTATAAATACTGGTAACGAAGCAAATATAATTCATATAACTAAATTGGGTTGTTTATCTTTATTTGAAATATCAAGGGCGGATCCCCTAACCTTAGCTATCATTATTATTGTGTTAATTTCTCTTGTGTTTCAATTATTCTCATTTATTAACTTGTTCTTTACATATACTTGTTGTTATTATCTGGTCATCTCTTTGAATCATCCATATTGCATTTGCTTACTTATAGTTTGTAGCGCTTAAATTCTGTTCCTCGTGGATTGACCCCGGTCTCACCGGGTTTATTACTTCGACACTCCTATACTTGGGAGACAATCCTTTTTCGGATGTGTCACTGATTAAGTAGAAGTTAAGAAGAATGAGGCCAGAGTGGGCTTAGGAGGTCAAAGAGGAAGTCTCTAAGCATATTGAAGCCAAGTTTCTAGAAGTGGTGAAGTATTCGAAATGGTTAGCCAACATTGTCCCAGTACTAAAGAAGGATAGAAGGGTCAGAATGCGTGTAGATTATCGAGACTTGAAAAAGGCCTCATAAAAGGATGATTTTCCTTTGCCTCATATTGATATGTTCTTAGACAATGCTGCCGCTAGTGTGATGTTCTCTTTTGTGGATGGGTTTTCTCGGTACAATCAGATAATGATGGCCAATGAAGATAAGATGAAGACAACCTTTATTACAAAATGGGAAACTTATTGCTACGAGGTGATGCCCCTCAATTTGAAGAATGCAGGGGCTCTTTACCAATGAATGGTGACAATGCTATTTCATGATATGATGCATAAGGAGATAGGAGTTTATGTAGATGACATGATGGTGAAGTTCGAGACCTAAGAGGGTCACTTTGAAGCCTTAGACATATTCCTATAAAGGGTGAAGAAATAAAAGCTGCAGCCAAGTCCAAAAAAGTGTGTCTTCAGAGTTACCTCGGGGAACTTGCTGAGGTTTATAGTTAGCAAGAAAGGGATAGAAGTAGATCTAGACAAGGTGAAGGCCATTACATAGATACCGTCACCTAAGATCAAAAAAGAAATTTGAGGGTTTCTGGGGAAGATCCAGTATATCAGTCGATTCATCGCTAAACTAATAACTGTTTGTGCACTAATATTTAGGCTTTTGAAGAAGAATCAGCTGGTAGAATGGAATGATCAATGCCAAGAAGCATTTGAAAGATTTGAGAAGTACTTGCAAAACCCACCGGTTTTGAAGCCGATAAAACCTATGAAGAATTTAATTCTTTACTTAGCTCTTAAGGAGGAGGCTATCAGTGCCATGTTGGCACAAGAAGAGGAGAAGGGTGTAGAGCACACCATCTATTATCTTAGAAAGAAGCTGCTACCATATGAGACAAAGTATAGCTAGGTGAAGAAAACCTGCTTAGCCATGGTCATGCTATTAAAGAAACTAAGGCGTTATTTTCAATCTCACAAAATTAATGTCGTCTCGAAGGAGGACACAATGAAATATCTTTATGAGGCACCAGCATGGGTGGCAAAGCTAGCAAGATAGTTGGTATAGTTGTAAGAATTTGACGTTGAATAAGTTACCAAGAACGTGGTGAAAGGAATAACAGTGGTAGAATTTTTGGCCATGAACCTAGTTGATAACAATGAACCTTGGGAGTTAGAATTCCCTGCTAAACATCTAGGGGTAATCTAGGCAGTGGGATGGAGAATGTTCTTTGATAGAGCAGTTAATCATAACAATGCTGAAATATGAGTTATTCTAGTGTCACCAAATGAAGAAGTCATCCCATTTGCTAAAAAGTTAGAGTTCAAAGGCCCCAACAATATTACCGAGTATGAAGCCAACACCTTTGGTTTAGAAATTGTGGTTGCCATGGGTATTGATGAAATAGAAGTGTTGGGAGATTCCAAGTTATTCATCTCTCAAGCCAATGAAGATTGGGATTTACAAGAAGGGAAGCTAAAGCCTTACAGAAGGTTGACTGGGAGGTTCAAGCAGTGCCCCTTCACCCATCTTCTTACATGTGAGAATCAAATGGTTGACGCATTAGATTCATTGGCATCAGTATGGGTAAGCATGCAAGAATTATTGGTGACGCCAATAGTGATATCAAAGTGGATGAGAAGCCACTATTTTATGACTTAAGAAATATCTACAACAGAGGAGTTTGCCTGAGAAGGCCAACAAGAATGATAGGGTTGTGTTACGTAAGCTGGCCCAACAATTTACTTGTCATTAGGGGATGATGTATAAGAGAATGCCGAAAAGGATGCAATTGAGGTGTAAGGATGAGAAGGAAGCAAGGAGGCTTATGGAAGAAATCCATAGTGGTGTATATGGGCCACACATGAATAGGCTAGTGCTTGTAAGAAAGATCATGAGGCAAGGATTCTACTGGGTAACTATGGAGACAAACTGTGTTCGATTTATGAAAAAAGGTCACCAGTGCCAGATTAATGGAAACTTGATCCATCATCCACCCTTAGAACTACAAGGGATGACTACAATATGGCCTTTTGCTGTGTGGGGCATCGATATTATAAACGAAATAAGGTTGTCCGCCTTACATCGATATATGGTGGTGGTGACCGACTACTTCACCAAATGGATAGAAGCTGAGTCCTATACTAAGTTAGGGGCACAGCAAATGGTGAAGTTTATTGAGCAACACATCATATGCAAATTTGGGCCGCCACAACATGTCATGACTGACAACGGGGCTGATTTTCAGGTCGAGACAAGGGCTTTGTTTGAGAAGTACAGAATTGAACACCATAAGTTGCCTCTATACCAACCATAAGCCAATAGGGCAGTAGAAATAGCTAATAAGAATATCAAGAAGATGTTGTCAAAGGTGGTGTAGACATATAAAGATTGGGCAAAAAAGTTGTTGTTTGTGTTGTGGGGTTATAGAATGACACCCAAAAGTTCAACCAGTATGATTTATTCTAGTTGGTTTGTGGTTCAGAAGCAGTTATACCAATTGAGATAGAAATGAAATCAGTGAGAGTTCTTATTGAAGAAAAAGTTCCTGATGAGGAGAGGATTCGTAGTAGATATATGAACACTTAGCCTTGATTGATGAGAAAAGAATGAATGTCAAGTATCACATGTAGCTATACCAAAAACGGGTTGCCCGAACTTTTAATAAAAGAATAAATGCAATGAAGTTTTCAAAGAAGGAGAGTTGGTCCTCAAGCAAGCGAGACCAATTGTGTTTCATCTAAGAGAGAAGTTTAAACCCAATTGGGAGGGTCTATTTATTGTGACGAAGGTCATGTCTGGTAGAGCCGTCATTTTATCAAATATGGAAGGGAATGCATTCGCTAAGCCCATCAACATGGACAGGCTGAAGAAATATTACGTATAAAAAAAGTGAGAGGAAAAGTAATTAACCAGAAAACCAAAAATGGCTGATTAATGAAAAAAGTTGTATCATTGTGCACATATTGTTCGAAGAAATGAAATGAAACTGTTTGGAACAAATATGTCTTTTGAAATATCTTATTATTTTGTATAAAAATAGAAAGAAAATATTGAACATCTAAGTCAATCAAGGAACTAACAATGTCGTTTCTGCCTCTTTGATGGACTACGAATAGGCTCACTATATTGCTCACGACACTATCTATCTTGAAGAACTGGATCAGGAATGGAAGCCTGAACCCATCCCTGTATCGATCGTCAATCTCAAAATCAAGACCATGGAATAAATTTCTCTCATTGGTACGATGTTCTGAAGAATCTCTCATGCGCTTTAGATAACAAGCAAATAGTACCCTAGGGCCAAAAGTAGTCGGTGAATCCACAATCCTTTGCTTCTGACCATATTGACGACACATCCTGGCAGGATCATAGAATGAACTATAGGTGAAACCCACTAAAGGCATGCATGCGATATATGTCTCTATGGTCACATGCTCTAGCCTCCACCACGGACAATGCTAGCGAATCTAAGTATTAGGAATGTCTCGGAGCCAATCAATCCAAGAATAGCATCTCTCAAGTCTCCTCGTCGTATGAAGCCGAGGGCTATAAAAGGAAATGTCTCCTTGAGGCCGTGAAAGAACGGATAATCCCTCTTGTAACCAAACTTGAGGGAAAAAAAGCAAAGAAAAATAATAAAAGAAGCTTGCTAAGTCAAAAACCCAAAAATGGTGGCTTAGGAAAAAATTAAGGCAAGCTTGCTAAGCTGAAAACCTGAAAATGACAGTTCAGGCAAAAATTTGGGTTCGAGAAAAAGAAGAGCCCACTAAGTTGAAAACCAAAATAGGCAGCTTAGGCAAAAGTTAGGATAAGCTTGCTAAGTTGAAAACCCAAAACGACGACTTAGGCAAAAGTTTGAGTATAAAAAAAAAAATTTGCATAAGAAAAACCTAAAAAGGCAGAAGATTTCTACTAAATCTCTGCCTCAGATCTGTCGTGAGAAGATCTAGTCCAATAAATGTCTCAACCAAAATCAAGGGAACTACTATGAAATCGAGACCCATATGAGGAATGATGGTAACAAGATGTGGATCTCCAACACCATCCGGTGAGAGCAACAGAAACAGTGCTAGGATGCAGAATTGAAGAAGGTACAGCCAACCAAACAAAGTCTACTCCATCATCCTGATCAAAGGCATAATGGAGGATAATGTCACTCAACCACCCTTGATGGAAATGCCCACGGTGGAAATTGAGAAGTCGAAGAAGTGGGCAAGATCAGATGTTGATGGTATCTAGATAGTGGGCAGAATGAGGCTCTCAGAATTGGAAGAATGATGATCGAGTATGGCAGCAAATTCTTTATACAGAGGGCCAAGCTCCTGCCTGTTGAAGCGAAAGACGTCACCGTGAGAATCCAAAAGGTTGTACAGTCCTTTAGAAAGGGGATGTCAAGCTTAACGTGATGGAGGAACTTCATATGATAGAGACCAACAAGCCTAAGTCACTTCTAGTCCTCATCCCTCAAAGGCCTTAGAAGGGGTTGGAAGATCTGGAAAGAAGATTCAAACATGTTGAACGACACAAATAGGTGTTAATGTGAAGAAAGAAACCTTGAAAAACGAAAGAAAAGGTGCAAAGAAGTAACCGGAAGGAACAACACTTAAATAGTGCACAAATCAAGGCAGAATTGTTGGAGAACCATCAGTCAATCATTTGCTATCGGCAAGTTGTTACAGGATATTTGATCGATCATTAGATAGCCACCTAGTTGTCAAACAGTTGGCTGATAGTCTGATTGATGTTTAGTAGCTATTAGGGCTAATCAGCCCATTTACGCGATCCTTCGACTTCTATAACACGTATTGATGAGCGGTTTCGAGCGCATGGCTTCTAGACTTTGTAGCATTGTTCATAATTGAATAACTAATGATGTAGAAACAAATTCAAATAAATTTGGATGTAAATTCAATACAGATTACAAAATAAATGGAATAAAAAATAATGAAGTTTCACTAAATCTTTGAAATTTGTTTGATTATACATCATGAAAGTTCATATATAGAAGCAAAATACATAAAAAAAAAAAGAGAATCCTAATGAAAGCCGATGGTGACAGTCCCCACTCATTGCCATCATTATTAATGTCGAAGGAGAAAGCGGCAACCTGAGCCTGAAGGCCCTCCACCTCACGTTGTAGACAAATGACTTCTTGATGATCCGTCTGTCCTAGCAAAAAAATCATATAGTTAAAAGAAATATTAAGATAGAAATCATAAATACATGAATTATAAAAAGATGCCTTGCCTGATATCGATGAGACATCTATAAGACATACCTATGCGAAGTGGCCTGCATGTGAAAAACCTACTTCATGGAAGATCGTGGCACTTGCATTGCATTGTAGTCCTATTAGTGATAAATGAAAGAGAAATTGAGAAATGAACAATAAAAAAACTTACCAAAGTGGTGTCATGTGGAACAAAAGGGATAGGCATGTTCGGATCCTCAATGATCACGTGGTTGTGGATCGACCCGTTGTCATCCCATGTATAGACGACATTACTGGAGTAAGCCTGAAGATCACCAATCACATGAGCGGTTGGAGCAGTCAGGGCAGCTAAAAAGCTGGAGGAGGTGGTTGCTGAGTCACTGCGAAAAAAGAAGCCGAAGTGCTTGTAGCTGAAGAGGATGCTCTCGATCTCTTCCTACAACGAATGGAAGAACTACCCGAGTGGCTGGACACCATTGGAGGATGGGGAGTGTTGACAGTGGATTGGCAGTACAATAAAGTGGCTAGAACCCAGTCGATGTAGGAAGTCATCAGCAACAGGGACTCGACAATACTCAAGTGAAATCCAATCGTGTAGACCAATACCTCTGGCTCCAAGGCGAAGTTGGCTAAATCAGTCATCAGAACTGGTGGCGGAAGAGGAATCAAATGACATGTCGGGCCCCCGAACCAATCCCATATGCGTTCATGCAAATGCCACATCATTCTTTTTACACAAGGAAGAATGATGCGGTATTAGTTGAAAAGCGTAGCAATTCTCATAACTTCAGACGAGTGCTACTCGGGACCCTACCACTCAGACAAAATAAGGCGTGGTCAGAATATGGCATAAATGAAATATTAACTATAAATTCTTTGTTACCTTGTCCTAGGTCAACGTGTGAATGTAATCATGAAAGAAGTCTAACTCGTAAGATCTCTCGAGTTTCGCACGACGTGCAGCCCACCTCTTCATCTGAAGGAAAGAAGAATCCTTACTAGCAGAAAGAGGAAATGGTAGAACTTCCAACTCATATGCCCACATCTATCATGGATGATACAGAAAAAAATAAGAATCATAAAGATAAAACACGAATGTGTGAAAAAGAAAGAAGTTACGTCAATAAGTTTAGCAAATCCAGGAACCCTGACAATGCCTCGAGAAGTCTAATCCAAGCCAAAATACAGCTGATTGAGAGCAACGCGACCCCAGTCAAAATACTTCACTTCATCAAGATCCTAAATGGCAGGAAGTAAAGTCAAAGTAATGGTGTTCAACATATTGGAAAAGAGAAAAGAGTGTTGTACCCAGTAGATAAACTATGAAGTTGTGAGCATACTAATCCACCTTAACGGGAGTCACATTGAACCTCTGTTTCCAATATTCCTACAAGGGGGCATATCGAATGGAAACATTGTTCTTGACTTTCCCCTCACATCCAAGAAGATCTTGGATCAATCTTTGCTGATCTGCTAAGTTTGTAATACAAGCATTAATAGGAATCAGATCGCCACCGCATTGAAGATCAGTTAAGGAAGTAATATCCAAACGCATGATAGTCATCTCACCGACTGGAAGGTGGAAGGTATGGGGCGTATCCATCCACCTCTTGCACAAAGTGGCTAATGCCCGATGATCAATGTACCACTAAGCACGTAGAGGACAAGTGATGCACTCATAGAAATCGGTATCAATGATCTGTCTCCTCACTACATCATTCTCTATCTCTCAGAACCAACTATGGGCTCCAAAAAATGCCCCATACATCCCGTTCTCATGATAGTCCTAAAGCAAGAAATTGAAGTGTCTACACGAATACGAGCCTAAATACATTCAAAGAAAATAGAAAAGATAAGATATGAAAAGATCAAGTACTAGATTAATTATATGAGAAGCCGCGTCATAGATAACTAACACCTCCTGATCTTTGGGATGACCCCTCAATGTCGATTTTTAGAATGAATCAGACTCGCCAAGGTGGACAAGATGACCTGCCATTAGAAAGAAGAAGTTGAGATGAACACGTAGGAAAAAATCAGAAGCAAATCGGCTGAAAAATGAAGAAGTTATGTGAGAATGAAGACGAAAATGGAAGAAAGGGCTTTCTAAAAGTTCGCAACCACTGGCCTGTGGTCAAATAGTCGGACAACTATTGACCAACCACTAGGTGATAGTCGATGGTCAGACAGCTATCAGATAGTTGATCGACCATTCCCCAATTGAGGGGTCAAGCGAGAAACATAGAAAAGGAAAAAGAGGGAAAGAAAAGAGAAGAGAGAAGAGAAAAAGAGAAGAGAAAAAGGGGAATTTCTCATCAACCTTAAGACACTCTCGATGGAATCGTTGACAAGTACTCAACCATCATAGCGGTTAACAACTCATAAGGAAAGAAGAGCAACCTTAGTCAATGGAATTTTCGACTAGAATCACATGGAATAATTTCTCTAGATACCAGAAGGCAGTTTGTTGAAGATTACACCAAACAAGGTAAAAATTTGAATTAATTTGTTTACAAGAATTGTTTTTGAACTTTGCATGAACTTGCAAAAATGAGCGGAAAGATCTCTAACAAGTCTAAGAATTCGGAACTCCCTAATAAAGAATGTCGAACGTAAGAGAAGTTAAGAATGAAGAACATCCGATCATGATCAAGAGATTTTCCCCAGTGCATTGAAAGGAATCAAGGGTAGAAGCTTGGGTGTGAAACCCATTGGTACAAAATCTGAAATAGATTAAGGAAATTTCGAAAGAAGGCATGAAACCTAACAAATGTAAAGACTGAAGAAGATCGAAGAAGCATGAAGAATACTCAAAAGAGGGGCATGAAACCCAACAAATGCAAAGGCTGAAGAAGATCAAAGAAGCATGAAGAATACTTAGAAGAGGGCCATGAAACCCAATGAATGCAAAATAATGAAGAAAGCTTAGCTGAAGGCACGATGAACGAAAAGGTCTAAAGATCGCCCGTGAAGCAGTACGTGATAGAAATTTTCCCGATGGGCATGCATTAAAAGGAAACCTTAAGAAATAGGTGCACTTAAGAGTGTTTTAAACCATTAGAGTAGGCATAAGCCCTAATAAGAGGTGAACTGAAGAGTGTTGAAAACCCTAAGAAGTAGGGGCACTTAAGAGTGTTTTAAGCACTTAGAATAGGCATAAGCCCTAAGAAGAGGTATATTGAAGAGGTTGAAAACCTTAAAAAGTAGGTGCACTTAAGAGTGTTTGAAGCCCTTAGAATAGGCGCACTGAAGAGTGTTACTAAACCCTAAGAAGTAAGTGAACTGAAGAGGGTTAGAAACCCTAAGAAATAGGTGCACTAAAGAGTGTTTTATCATAGCATCATAAGGATACTTTCTAGACCTTGAATAGGCACCTCCACCCTTAGATTGGCATATCCGCCCTTCAATGGGCATACTCGTCTTAGATAGGTAAGCTCGCCCTTGGATGGGCACATTGACCTTAGATAGGCACATTCACCAGTAAGTGGGTACATTAGTCCCTAAATGGACACAAAATTTGCACGAATAGAAGGGAGCGGTGAGAAAGTTTGAAAGAAGGAGGATGAAGCCAAAGATGATGAGAAGGAAGAAAGAAAGACGGAGTAAGAATACTTTGTCGACTTTTGTGTCTCACAAACCTTTCCAAAGTAGGGGGTAACCTATAAACAATAGATTTTTGAGGCTCGAGAATGAAGTGAAGATGAATGTTTGAGGAAAGTAAATGACCAAAATGCCCTTGAGAGTCAACAAGAAAAGAGTGAAGGGAAGTTGGTGAAGAGTTTAGAAAACTAACACATGATTTTGAAAAATCATAGAAAATAATTCAAAAGGAATCTAATGATGAGTTATATACCGTTGCCAAGTTACAAGTGTCTAGTTTTCATAGAAATTTATGGATTGCAAATTGGAGTTGAATTCCAAAAGTTATGTGCGATCGAAGGAGCAAAGGTGCAAAGGGATTGCATCGAAAGATGATAAAAATGGGGGGGGTTGAAAGTAAATTGGCTGGCTAGCCATCAAACAGTACTGTCCAAGATAGCTACCCAACCATCAGATAGCCTCCCAACTATTGGCCAATGGCCTGGTATCCATCAGATGGCCACCCAACTATCTGAAGATGGCCGTCCGACCCTCGTTGGTTTATTTCCAAAAATTTGCTTAGAAAATATCGTTTTTCGTTTGCGACCCTCTCCTATATAAACCTTACTCTCTCCACTTTGCAATTCACACTGGTTGTTGAATATAATCATCTCCTTCTCCCTATTAAAGACATGCTCAATAATTTGAGAAGTCCTTTCAAGTATAATTTTTTAGGCGTTCTATTGCTCTAAATCCAGAAATGGTACATCTTGAGAGCAGAATTCTCTCCTCCCTCCCATTCTCTTTACTTTACTTAGAAAAAACATGCTTAGGACTTGATTTTTATTCTTGGATGCATGATTATAATTATTATGAATTGTTTTAACCCAATTTGTTTTGCAAGATGGAAATGATTGTCAAGGTAAGTTATCTTTCCTCCTTATTTAGAAACATGCTTAGGAATTTAATTTCTTCGCGAATGCTTAGAAATATGCTTAGGAAGAGATGCTTAGAATCATACTTAATAGCATATGATTAGAATAATGCTAAAGAGAACTTATATTTGCTTTTATGTATGCTAGGAAATAGCATATAATAGGTAGAATTACCATTTTGCCCTTAAATGTCTTGTTTGAGCTACAATAGTTATGACTGATTTCATGATTTTTAATAAATTAATATGAATTATGTTGGAATAGTAATGGGTCAAATACCGTGATAGAATTTATCAAATCTAGGCTAGAATGCCACCACACTAGGTTATGGCTTTGTTTGATTTAATTTATGAATGTACAAATGTTTGTATATTATGAAGTGCAACTGTATGATGCCACGAAATGATTGTTGACTCACATTGATGGTGAGGGACCATCACTAAGAATGTATGCCTTAGCTATGGATATGTAGGAAGCTTTAATAGACATTGAACAGACTCACATATGGTGGTGAAGAACTCATCGTCTGTTGAGTTTCGAATGTATATGAATATTATATTATTGATGAATAGCAACATTGTAAACCTCCCCCCTTCCCCCATGTTTTAAAGGAAATGTAATCCATTATCCTCCCTCTTTCTATGGATGTTTATAATTACCATTGATTGAATAATCACCTAACATGCCTAATGAAGATAAAATGGAATCGTGTGTATAAAATGAACTATATAAGTGGACTAGGTAACAACACGAGATATTCTTATTGGATATTTCCTAAGTGGAGGCCAAATTTACATCCAGAGGGGTCGAAAGACTTGTACTAACTTCTCGAACGCAATTCTGAACGGATAAGGGTAGTTTAGGTCCTAATGTGATGGATCAGATTGCCTCTATTCATTCTCGATTGAATAATTGGGTAACAACTTCTTTCTCCAGACGTGCCCATGGCTTGTTTGTGTTACCTTAAGTCTCGCAAGAGGCTTTGACATAGTGTCAAGGTCGTAAACTGACACATCCGAAAAAGGATTGTCTCCCAAGTATAGGAGTGTCGAAGTAATAAAACCCGGTGAGACCGGGGTCGATCCACGAGGAAGGGAATTTAAGCGTTACAAATTATAAGCTAAACAAATGTGATATGGATGATTCAAAGAAAGAGGTGATATGATAATATCAACAAGTATGTAAGATGGTAGGTGGTATTACCGACCATTCAAATATAAAACAAAAAGCAAGAGGAGGTAAAACCATCCATGGAAATAGGTGGTATAACCAACCATAGTAAATTAAAGAACAATTTCATAAGGTGGTAGAACCTACCATAGTAAATAAAATAAAAAGTTCATAAACAATAGAATAATTAAAATACAAGAGGAATTAACACAATAACAATGAAGGCTAAGGTTAGGGGATCCGCCCTTGATAATTCAAATAAGGATAATTAACCCATTTTAGTTATATGAATTATATTTGTTTCATTACCAATATTTATACCACTTCTTGTAAATGGGTTCAAGCATCCAATGTGCCAATCACCATATGTCTACAACAAATCAAGGTTCCTAACTAGATTCGTGTCGGTAAGGAAGAACCATACATCATCTAGAAAGGATCCAAGCATTTGATGTGCCAAGGATTGTCGACAATGGATCAAGACCTCCACTTTACGAGTGGTGTCAAGATTGATTAAGAAATTAAATATAAATCATATTGAATAAACATTATAAGATTAAGATTATTAAGCACATATTAAGGGTTAGAGAATCCTTATTCTCATATCAAGGGTTTCACCCTTTCACCTTAGCAAAAGAGAAATTAGAAGAACATTATAATAGAAAGAAAATAAAATGCAAGAAAAAGGAAATTCATTAATAACATAAACACAAAACACAATACAAGATCCTAGCCAAAGCCAAAATGTTCCAGCCAAGGCCAAGATGCCCTAATGGGTCACAAGGCACCTCTATTTATAGATACATCCAGGGGCAAACTTGTCAAATTACAAGGGCATAATTGTCAAATATTAGTTGTAAATATCTTTGACAATTGGGATCATTAGGCACCGACTTTGACCATCAATTTTGACATCGAAATGTTGAGAATTTTAATCACATGTCTTCATGAAAGTTGTAGATATTTCTCTCAACTTTCTAGAACATATTGATTTGCACAATTTGGATACGTATTTTGAGAGATACGGTCCAAATACTGAGGCCTGGTCAGACTGGGCCGAGACTGTAGATGGGTTCACTTCAAGCCCAATTTTGGTCCACTAAGAGCCCGAATTTGATGATGCTTGTGAAATGCAATCTTGTAGACAATTAAATCAGCTTTCCAAAACATTAAGAATTGCACCATTCTGATCTATAAATAGAGAGTTATGCCCATTTTACCGAACCTGTAACAAAACCAAAATTAAGAGAAATTAATTCCAAAGATGCAAATGCTACAAATATGCTTAAGTTGAGGAATTTAATGACATTATTAATGCAATATGATGAACTAAACTCTTATTAAACATGCATATTTAAGTGTTCATCATAAACGCTCTGATGGGATGAAAGCCCCATTGACACTTATGATTGTGAATCCCATACTTCTCAAATAAGGCTTTAGTCTCAGCCTAGAAATGAACCCCATTGTCAGTCATGATGTGATTTGGCACTCTGAATCTGCATATGATCTTCTTTTCAATGAACTTTGCTTGGGCCTTCTTCAATTGTGTGATCGTTCGATCCCCTTCTCCTTTGGTTTCTTCCTTGGCATCCTCTTTGCCTTTCTGAGTAGTCTTCCCCTTTTTGACAAACTTTTCCTTCTCACTCTCATGGTAAAATATACCACTCCTTGTTACACTTTGTAAATTTTCACTCTTGCCCTTAAGTGTTTCGTCCTCAACTCTCACTCCCTCTTCTTCTTCATTACCACTAACGTTAGCCCAAAAGTTTGGAAGGGTCTTGGCTTTAGGAATGTCATCCCAAACACCTATGTCTCTCACTTCCTTGCACCTTCTTGGTAAGCTGTCTCATCTCGTGAGACTCTTACCTTGCTTCCCTTTCCTAGCTTCGCTACCCTTCTTTACTTTGAGTCTTATAGGTTCTAGGCCTCTTCTAGCCCCTTTTCTTGCCATCCACTTCTTGGCAAAGGGTGTTGTCAGTGTGGACCTCTCTTTGGCAGTTGCTTCTTTGTTCTTCACCTTAATTTCCTCTTTATTTATTTTTTGTTGTTCTTCTTCCTCCTGATCGCTAAGGCACACAAATTATGGTTCCAAATTTTGTTTAGCTTCCTTCACTGCAATATTAGTCCATCCACCCTTCTTGGTATAGATCTTAGCTCCCAAAGGAATAGGCTTGTCTTCCGCCCTCTCAATGATCTCCTCGGACTCTTTGACCTTGAGCTTCGCCTTTGTGGCCACCTTTCTATGGACACTAAAGTTTTGAGACTTGATAAAGGAATAAAGATGGCTGTCGAGCAAAGAAAATGACCAAGATGCCTTTGGGAGTCAAGAAGAAAATGGTGAAAATAAGTTGGTAAAGAGTTTGGAAAACTAGTACGTGACTTTAAAAAATCAACAAAAACTAATCAGGCATAATCTAGTGATGAGACATATACCGTTGCTAAGCTACAGATGTTTAGTTTTCATAGAAATTTACGGATCATGAATGGGAGGCGAATTCCAAAAGTTATGTGTGATCGAAGAGGTAAAGGTTTAAAGGGACTACATCGAAGGATGATAAAAAAGGAAGGGACTACAAGGAAATTCGTCGGTCGGTCGGCCATCTAACAACTGCTCGACTATTGGCCAATGGTCGGCCGTTTATCAGATGGCCGCCCGGCTGCCTAAAGATGGCCACCCTATCGTTGTTGGTTTATTTCTGGAAATTTGCTTAGAAAACATCCTTTTTCAATTGCACCCCTCTCCTATATAAACCTCACTCCTTCCACTTTGCAATTCACACTGATTGTCGAAAACAATCATCTTTCTCCCTCATGAAGATATGCTCAAGAATTTGAGATGCCTTTTTCGATATAATTTTTTAGGCGTTCTATTACTCTAAGCTCGAAAAGGGCATGTCTTGAGAGCAGACTTCTCTCCTCCCTCCTATTTTCTTTTATTTTTCTTGCTTAGAAGAAGCATGTTTAGGATCTTATTTTATGCTTAGGAGCATGTCTAGGGTTATTATGAATTATGCTAGCCAATTTATTTTGCAAGGTGGAAATGCTTGTCAGGGTAAGTCATCTTTCCTTTCCTTAATTAGAAACATGCTTAGGAATTTATTTTCTTTGCAAATGCTTAGAATCATGACCAGGAGAACATGTTTAGAATCACGCTTAGGAGCACACGATTAGTATCATGTTAGGAAAGCTTACTTGCTTTGATGAATGTTAGGAAATAGCATATAATAGGTTTTGTCCTTAAATGTCTTACACGAGCTGGAATAGCTATGGTTGATTTCAATTGTCTGAATTAGGCTAGAAATGCCATGATTAGGCTAGAATATGCCAGATAGCCATGATAACCATGATTAGGCTAGAATAGCAATAGGTAGAATTTACCAAATCTAGACTAGAATGCCATGACACTAGGTTGTAGCTTTGTTTGATTTATAATTTATGAATGTATGAATGTTTGTATATTACGAAGTATAATTGTATGACACCATGATGTGATAGTGGACTCGTATTGATGGCGAGGGACGACCACTAAGAATGTATGCCTTAGCTATGGATAGGTAACAAGCTTGAATAGACTCACATATGGTGTGAAGAATTCATCATCTATTAAGTTTTGAATATATGGAACATTATATTATCGTTAAATAGCAATGTTGTAATCCTTTCCCCTTCCCCCATGCATGATAGAATTGTAATCTATTCCTCTCCCTCTTTCTATGTATGAATATACAACTATTTTGATTGAACAATCACTGAACATGTTTAATAAAGATAAAAATGAGAATGTGTGCATAAAATAAACGATTTAAGTGGAGTAAGTAACTGTAACGATTTGAGTCCAGGCCCTCTGACCTCTTCCCGGGTTCCACTTCGGTCTAAACCCAACTACACAGTAAACCGTATTGTCCGCTTTGGCCTGGCCCACTGGCCAACAGGCCTCACGACTTTGTTCCCAAAGAGTAGCTCAAACAGTACTCATTATGAACAGTGAGAGCCTTTGTGGTGGAGGTCTCAGGTTTGAGTGGGGGATGCGTCCTTCCAGAACAAAGTTGTGAGGCTTGTTGGCCAGTCGGCCCAGCCAAAGCGGACAATACGATTTACTGTACAGTTAGGTTCAGACCGTAGTGGAACCGGGAAGAGGTCGTAGGGCTTCGACTCAGATCATCATAATAACAACATGAGATATTCTTATTATGTATTTCCCAAGTGAAGGCCGGATTTACATCCCGACGGGTTGAAAGACTCGTACCTAACTTCGAAAACCCATCTCTAAAGGGATGAGGGTAGTTCAGGTCCCGAAGCGAGGGATCGAGTTGCCCCCATTCATTTTCAATTGAATAATTGGGTGGCGACTCCTTTCTCTAGGCATGCCTAAGGCTTGTTTGTATTCCCTTAAGTCTCAATAGAGGCTTTGACATAGTGTTGTGGTCGCAAATGTGTATTCCCATCAGAATCAACTTCTCTTATCCTCATTCGATTCGCCACTGTGAAAGAGGCTTTCATCCTACAAGAGCATCACTACACATTTGCACACAATGAGCATGAACCGCCTAAACTAGTCGTCTAGCATTGGCATAGGAAGTCTTCGGCTCTATTCAACCCCTAGACAACTTATGTTGGTGCCACCACCTTTGAGTACGTACCATTGAATTAGTATAAAAAGAGAGCAGCCCAACAGGGTATCTCTCGCTTGAAGGAGCCCAAACCATTGGACTCTTGAGACTCAAACCCATGTAGACGACTTTAGAAATTTTGAATAGGACGAATATCCAAAACCCATATTAAAATGCATGCTTATGGATGCAAATTCCCCATGATTAGAATAGCATTAACTCGAACCTCATGAAACCATGAACAAATGCCACATGTCAAGTCACCGATAAGAACAAAATAGGAACATGTGCGATGAAGTTAAGGTTGTCGTGATATTTTGAAAACCATGTTATGATAATCATGAAAAATCTAACATCACCATGAATGTTAGAATTAGGAGAGAGAATCTCGCATTCTCACTTCCTATAATGTGTCTCCAGAATGAAGCCTAAAATCCTAGGAAAAGAAACTCAACCTTACGTGTGTGGGAGGAATAAGGTTGGAAGGCTGAAAGCGTGTCTATGCCCATGTATGAGCATGCATCGTATCATGCACACATGCATGCATGCATGACATTAACACCTTTGTTTTGTAGCCATCATAGCTTGGGTTAGATGAGGTGGTCATTTGATAAGACAAGAAGAATCAATTGATGAGATGGTTGTACCAAATAACAACAATGCTAAAATGGCTCAAGTGAGGACTGACATCACCATGCTCCAACAACAAGTGGCCCAACTTATTAAAGCTTTATGGAATAGGGCCAACTGTATGAACCAATCTCCACTCAAGGGTAATGGTGATGGTAGGCAGAAATATGAGGAAGAGCCCGATCAATCATGAAGAGCCTGAATCGGTCAAGCAATTGGCCAAGGATATGGAAAAAGTCCAATCCTTTTTGAAGAAGCAGAAGGGACTGAAAGGGGTCGCAGACCTGGATGGCATCTTACTTATGAGAGACCAAGAGTTACCTCCAAAGTTTCGTCTACCAAACTTGCCTAAGTTCAATAGAGAAGGGAATCCCAAAACACATTTCAGCCAATATGCAGCCATTATGGCTACTAGTTATTTGATGAAGGAGCGTATTTTGAAATACTTCATGCTATCATTAGAGATTATGCGGTAGCATGGTATCATGATCTCCTAAAGAGAGCTCGAGAACAATGGGAGGAACTTTCTCAACAATTTGTGGAATAGTACTGCCATAATACCCAACTGGGGTTAACATTGAAGGATTTGGAGATGAGAAGACAAAAGCCTAGCTAGACTTTTTCGGAGTGCCTAGTTTGTTAGAGGGCTAAGGCAGCCAAAATGACTACTAGGCCCATGGAGAACGACCAGGTTTGAATGGTAATCAATGGACATGCTTTCATTAGTGATAGACTGGCGAGTTTCCCTATCAAAACATTTGAAGATTTGTATGACTCAGGCATCCAAATAGAAGAATTGGAGTGTAGGCAGAAGAGAAACACTCGTAGCTACCATCGAATAAGTCAAGGGCAGTACCACCAACCTAGTGGGCCTACCACAAAGCAAGTAAAGGTAAAAATAGTTGCTCCACAAAGAAGATTCTATCGCTTAGGAACGCCACTTCTAAAATCTTTATAAGACTGAGAGCCGAAGGGATCTTACAACCATTGCCGCCAAGAGAGTTTCCAAACCCACTACCAAGGAATTTGATACCAGATCTTCGAGATATGGCTCTGATACCAATCTGATACCGGGCTGCTGGATTGTAATAGATCAGGATAGGATCTTCAAGTTGATTATCAACTCAACCAATGGCTGGAACAAATAAAATGGAACCTAACAAATACTCTTTGAAAGGGATAACAAGCTCACCACCAAATTAAACACCAATGGGATACAGATAATTCACCACCCAAGGATGTAAACCAAGGATACAGGGCTTAAACTAACTCACCACTCTATGGAATCCACCAAGAGATACAGAGTTAAGGAGAAATCAGTATAAACACTGAAATTTCACTCAAATTCGAATTCAAAACTTCACTCCCTTGAATACACAACTTTAGAACTTAAATAACTTGGAACAACCCTCCAAGCATAGGTAAAAGACAATAATTAAATGATTTCAACAATTACAGCTCAACTACTACATTGACAACTCATTTAACTAAGACTCATAAGTAAACTCATTAGGTAATAAAAGCACAACCAACTAAGCTAGAAATTCAAATTCCAACCAACTAAGCTAGAAAATTCAAATTCTAATGTGGACTTTAATGCACCATTCATTATGAACCAGTTGTGAAGAGATAGTCATAAATCCCTGCAGACAACTCCAAATGACACATTGACAAATGTGTTAGAAAGCTGACTTCAAGATCTTTTACAGCCATAAATCTTGACATTTAATTCTCTGCACAGCAATATCAGTTCTTTTACGAAATTACCCCTCATTCTGGTTCATGTGCACTCTTAACCATTGTAACAATTTGCACCCCTTGATGATCTATCATGAATCCCATGGATTGTAACACTCCTGTGTCATGTGCACTCTTGACCATTGTAATAATTTGCACCCCTTGATGATCTATCATGAATCCCATGGATTGTAACACTCCTGTGTCAAGCTCCCCTGGTTGAGAAAGACTCGACCTCGAGTCTTGGTTGTTGTTTTCACCAAGATAAGGACTAAGGTCAGAGACATTGAATGTGTTGGAAACACCGTAATGCTCAGGTAGCTCAACTTTGTAAGCATTCTCTCTAATGCGTTGTAAGACTTTGAATGGTCCATCAGTTCTAGGCTTCAACTTGGCATATTTGCCTGGAGGAAACCTTTCCTCTCTAAGGTGTATCCACAATAGATCTCCTTCTTTGAACTCAAAATACTTCCGATGTTTGTTTGCTGTAGCTTTATACTTCTCATTTTGCTTCAAAATCTTCTCTCAAACTTGTTCATGCAGCTTCTTGATGTTCCTAGCCTTCTCCTCTGCATCACTGCTAAATTGAGTTTTGGAAGGAATAGGAGCTAAATCCAAAGGACTTATTGGATTCTTGCCATAAACAACCTCAAAAGGACTATGACCAGGGGTTTGACTTGATGATCTGTTGTAAGCAAACTCAACTTGGGGTAAAACAAGATCCCATTGCCGTAAATTCTTACCAACATAACTCCTCAGAAGATTTTCCAAGCTTCTGTTGATAACTTCAGTTTGTCCATCTGTTTGAGGATGATGAGATGAACTAAAGGTAAGTGTAGTCCCCAGCTTTTTCCAAAGTGTACGCCAAAAATGAGATAAGAACTTTGGATCACGATCTGAGACTATGGTCTTAGGAATGCCATGCAATTTCACAATCTCCTTGAAGTACAAATCGGCCACATGAGTCGCATCATTGTCTTGTTACAGGGGACAAAATGAGCCATTTTAGAAAATCGGTCAACCACCACCATGATTGAATCTTTGTTTCGCTGTGTTCTAGGCAATCCCACCACAAAATCAAGCTAACATCTTCCCATGGATCATTAGGAACAGGTAATGGAGTGTACAAACCAGTGTTCTGCCCATGACTTTTTGCCACATGACAAATTGTACACCTCTTCACGTGCTTCATCACATCCCTTTCCATCTTCGGCCAATAGAAGTTTTCCTTCACAATAGCAATAGTTTTGTCTCTCCCAAAATGACCGCTAATGCCACTGCCATGTGCTTCATTAACGATTAATTCTCTCAAGGAACATTGAGGAATACACAATTGGTTTGCCTTGAGTAGGTAACCATCCTGCAAAACAAATTGGTTAGATGAAAACTCATTACAGTTACTCCATATTTTGCCGAAATCTGGATCATCCTTGTAAAGTTCTTTTAAGACCTCAAACCGAACAACATTCACTTGCACAAAGGTCAGCAAAGAATGTCTTCGACTTAATGCATCAGCCACCACATTTTGAACTCTAGATTTATGCTTGATGGTAAAGTTGAAAGCTTGAAGAAACTCTACCCATCTAGCATGTCGAACATTAAGCTTCTGTTGGCTGTTGATGAACTTCAAAGCTTCATGGTCAGAATATAGAACGAATGGTTTTGGCAAGAGATACTGACTCAAATGCTTCAAAGCTCGACAAATAGCATACAACTCTTTGTCATAAGTTGAGTACTTTTTGCGAGATGCATTCAATTTTTCACTAAAAAAAGCAATTGGTCTGCGTTCTTGGCTAATAACAGCATCAATACCAATATTGGAAGCATCACATTCAACTTGAAAAGCCTTGCTGAGATTTGGAAGTGATAAGATAGAAGCTTCTATCATCTTCTTTTTACTCACCAAAAGAGTTGGGACAGCACAAGGACTCCTGCTTTCCCTCACTAACTCTTTGGTGATAAGCTCATTAACCTGCCTTTGTAATTCCTCATGTTCTATAGGACTCATTCCATAGGCTGATTTAATTGGCAACACAGCACTTGGAACAAGATCAATATAATGCTGTATGTCTCTCATTGGAGGAAGGCCTGGTGGTATCTCATTTGGTATAACATCATGGTATTCTTCAAGAAGATATTTCATCTCCGGAGGTGGTTCATTACTAACTCAATTTTCTTCTAACAACAAGAACACATAAATTTCACTTCCCCTCTCCAACTCTCTTCTACATTCTGTTTGGGTAAGCAAAGCATTTCCCTCCCCTTTAGTAGGTTTAGGAACACGTTCTAACTTCGAAGGACCCAAAATAACTTTGACCCTATCTTTAAAGAATGTATAAGTATTCCTATAGCCATCATGCATTACTCTCCTATCATACTGCCATGGTCTACCAATAAGTAAATGACAAGCATCCATTGAAACAACATCATACCATATTTCATCTTTATACTTTTTCCCAATAGAAAATGAAACAAGGCAGCGTTTGTTTACCTTGATCTCGTTATCTTTCCGAAGCCATGAAATCTTGTAAGGTTGAGGATGCTTCTCTGTTTGAAGACAAAGTTTATCAATCATCTCCGTAGACACCACATTTTCAAAGCTGCCACCATCAATAATAAAGTTGCAAACCTTGCCATGAGAAGAACATCTGCTATGGAAGATATTTCTGCGAAGCCAATCATCTTCTCGTTCTTGGGCAATACTCAAACTCCATTGAATAAGAAAGAGAGAATCACCTCGATTTGCATAAGTGACTTCCTCTTCATCAACAAATTCTGGATTATCAAAATTGATCAAGGCATCTGACTCGATCTTTTCATCAATTTCGTAAAAGTCATCAAATATTGGTGGTTTTCCATGATCCTCAAAGAAGTCATGGTCTACTTCTTCATTCTCCACCGATTCATCTTTATTAGCAGCATCACTATCATCATAATTGCCCAAAGGACTTTGATCTTCTACTTCTCCATTCATTCCACCTGCGAAATCTTTATTTTCCAAAATTACTAAATGTTGCTGGAGTTGTTGGAGCTGTCGCATAAGATCTTCAATGATCAAACGTTGCTGGACTTGCTGGAGTTACCGCCTGAGATCTTCAATGATCAAATCTCGTTCATCTCTTTGAGAAGGAGGCAATTGGGTAGTAGAAGTAGCCTTGTGAGTACAACCAGCCATTGAACCAAAAGCTCTGATACCAATCTGATATCGGATCTTCGAGATATGGCTCTGATACCAATCTGATACCAGGCTGCTGGATTATAATAGATCAGGATAGGATCTTCAAGTTGATTATCAACTCAACCAATGGCTGGAACAAATAAAATGGAACCTAAACAAACACTCTTTGAAAGGGATAACAAGCTCACCACCAAAGTAAACACCAATGGGATACAGATAATTCACCACCCAAGGATGTAAACCAAGGATACAGGGCTTAAACTAACTCACCACTCTATGGAATTCACCAAGAGATACAAAGTTAAGGAGAAATCAGTATAAACACTGAAATTTCACTAAATTCGAATTCAAAACTTCACTCCCTTCTCCAACTCTCTTCTACATGCTGTTTGGGTAAGCAAAGCATTTCTCTCCCCTTTAATAGGTTTAGGAACACATTCTAACTTCGAATGACCCAAAATAACTTTGACCCTATCTTTAAAGAATGTATAAGTATTCCTATAGCCATCATGCATTACTCTCCTATCATATTACCATGGTCTACCAAGAAGTAAATGACAAGCATCCATAGGAACAACATCACACCATATTTCATCTTTGTACTTTTTCCCAATAGAAAATGAAACAAGGCAGCGTTTGTTTACCTTAATCTCGTTATCTTTCTGAAGCCATGAAATTTTGTAAGGTTGAGGATGCTTCTCTGTTTGAAGGCCAAGTTTATCAATCATCTCCGTAGATACCACATTTTCAAAGCTGCCACCATCAATAATAAAGTTGCACACCTTGCCATGGGAAGGACATCTGCTATGCAAGATATTTCTGCGAAGACAATCATCTTCTCGTTCATGGGCAATACTCAAGCTCCTTTGAATAAGAAAGAGAGAATCACCTCGATTTGCATAAGTGACTTCCTCTTCATCAACAAATTCTAGATTATCAAAATTGATCAAGGCATCTGACTCGATCTCTTCATCAGTTTCGTAAAAGTCATCAAATATTGGTGGTTTTCCATGATCCTCAAAGAAGTCATGGTCTACTTCATCATTCTCCACTGATTCATCTTTATTAGCATAATTGTCCAAAAGAATTTGATCTTCTACTTCTCGATGCATTCCACCTACAAATTCTTTATTTTCCAAAATTACTAAATGTTGCTAGAGTTGTTGGAGTTGTCGCATAAGATCTTCAATGATCAAACGTTGCTGGACTTGCTGGAGTTGCCGCCTGAGATCTTCAATGATCAAATCTCGTTCATCTCTTTGAGAAGGAGGCAATTGGGTAGTAGAAGTAGCCTTATGAGTACAACCAGCCATTGAACCAAAAGCTCTGATACCAATCTGATATCGGATCTTCGAGATATGGCTCTGATGCTAATCTGATACCGGGCTGCTGGATTGTAATAGATCAGGATAGGATCTTCAAGGTGATTATCAACTCAACCAATGGCTGGAACAAATAAAATGGAACCTAAACAAACACTCTTTGAAATGGATAACAAGCTCACCACCAAAGTAAACATCAATGGGATACAGATAATTCACCACCCAATGATGTAAACCAAGGATATAGGGCTTGAACTAACTCATCACTCTATGGAATCCACCAAGAGATATAGAGTTAAGGAGAAATCAGTATAAACACTGAAATTTCACTCAAATTCGAATTAAAAACTTCACTCTCTTGAATACACAACTTTAGAACTTAAATAACTTGGAACAACCCTCCAAGCATAGGTGAAAGACATTAATTAAATGATTTCAACAATTACAGCTCAACTACTACATTGACAACTCATTTATTAACTAAGACCCATAAGTAAACTCATTAGGTAGTAAAAGCACAACCAACTAAGCTAGAAATTCAAATTCCAACCAACTAAGCAAGAAAATTCAAATTCTAATGTGGACTTTAATGCAGCATTCATTATGAACCAGCTTTGAAGAGATAGTCATAAATTCCTGCAGACAACTCCAAATGACACATTGACAAATGTGTTAGAAAGCTGACTTCAAGATCTTTTACAGCCATAAATCTTGACATTTAATTCTTTGCACAGCAATATCAGTTCTTTTACGAAATTACCCCTCATTCTGGTTCATGTGCACTGTTGACCATTGTAATAATTTGCACTCCTTGATGATCTATCATGAATCCCATGGATTGCAACACTCCTGTGTCAAGTGTACTCTTGACCATTGTAATAATTTGCACCCCTTGATGATCTATCATGAATCCCATGGATTGTAACACTCTTGTTTCAGAATTGGAGGCAGCATGCGAATTTCATCAAGTGATTGGTCGTAAGACTGATGATTGTGCTCGCCTTCACCATAAAATGCAATATTTGATTGACAAGGGCTAGATTCATGACCCAGAGACATATGAGGCTAACACAACGAGTAACCCATTGCCTAAATATAATAGGATGCCTCTTCCATCAACCAACATGATTGGATCAAGCTTGACTAAGTAGAAAGTCATGAATTCCTTCAAGAAGTGTAGATCAAGCAGGGTTGAAGGAGCCAAGAGAAGGGAGAAGTCCAAGTTAGAACAACCGACTAAAAGGGTGGTCTTTACAAATAAGCCAAAAGTCGAAGAGCCTAAAGATGAAAAACCTAAAGAGATCATTGAAAGGCTGGAAGATGAGCCCATTCCTTTGATAGCCAAAATTCGCACCAAGAAAGGTGGATGGACTAACATTACAGTGAAAGGGGTCAAGCAAAGCTTAAAGCCCGAACTTGTGAACCTCAGTGGCCAAGAAGAAGAGAAGCCCCAAGAAGAAGAATAAGAAGTTAAAGTTACACCCATCAAAGAGAAGCCTACGACATCAAGCTCATTTGCCAAAAAGTGGATGGCTCGAAAAAGGGCTAGGAAAGGCCCACCACTAAGGAGACTTAAGATGAAAAAGGTAGTGAAGCCAGGAAAAGGAAGTGGGATTAGAGTCTTGTAAGGAGAGAGAGCTTGCCTAGAAGGTGTAAGGAAGTGAGAATTATGGGGATTTGGGATGGTATCCCTAAAGTCAAGACCCTTCCAAACTTTTTCATTGACTTTAGTAGTGATGAAGAAGAGGAAAAGAGAATTAATGGAGAAACACATGAGTGAGAAACATATAGGGGTGAGAGAGAGAATGTCTAGGGAGTGGCAAGGAGTGGTAGATTTTACCATGAAAAGTACAAGGAGAAACCAATGAGAAGACAGTCGAGAAGGGCAAAGAAGTTACCAATAAAAAAGCTAAAGAAGAAGAGGATCAAGTGATAAAACAATTGAAGAAAACTCAAGTGAACGATAGCATTTCGGATCTACTTATCTCATCGCAAAAATGTAGAAAAGCCATGGAAAAGGCCTTGGCGGAGGTAGAGATATTGATGGCTACCACTACTAATGAAATGTTGATCGCCTTGACTGGAGGAACGCCCAAGGGGGTAAGAGAAATAGGGAAAATGACCTTTACGGATGGAGATCTACCATTCGAAGGGAGAAATCATAATAAGCCATTGTTTATCATCGTAGAGATTGGTGGGAATACGTCTCCTTGTATCATAGTGGATGATGGCTCTGCCATCAATATTGTGCCTACGAAGATATTACACAAGTACGAATTTAGTGAAGATGAGCTTGAGCCTTGTTAAATGGTGATGAGGGCTTATGTTGACTAAAAAAAGAGTGCCATTGGGATTTTTAAAGCTTTAGTAAAGACTGGGCCAATTAAAGTGACGACATAATTCACAATCCTTGACATTCCAGTCACCTTCGCTGTTTTGTTGGGACGAGCATGGTTCTATCCGCTAGGAGGAGTTCCTTCCACTTTGCATCAAAAAATCTGATTTAACATGGATGAAGAGATCGTAACTATTTATACAGTATCAACAATTGTACCAGCTGCTTTGAGTGTGAAGGTTGGAGAAATACCTTACATGGATGGCTTTCAAGTAGCCATGAATGACGAAGTCAACCCAATAATCACTGGAATAATGAATGAATAGGGGCAAATGCTAGGAACTATACTTGGGAGAAATGGATACGGCCTACCATCTTTTTCAGACTTCAAAGGTCAGACCTCTAGAAGAGGGTTAGGCTATGAATGTGAAAGGGAAGAAGAAGATGATAAGCCCAAGAAAGGGAAATTCATTAAATTTGTTAAGGCCCAAGATATGAAGTATGTAGGAGCTATTGAAGCATAGGTGTAAAGGGAATGCTGAAGCCCAGATTTGAGATCTTCAAAGATGTCCTTTAGGCAGGAATCTCTAAGGGGGTTGACTTAGTGGGAGAGATAGGAAAGATGACCATTAAGGAGAAGAAACCTCAAGAACAAGCATCGCCAATGAATCCATCCATTCACCTCCTGCTTTCATTGAAGAAAGAATTACAAGTGTATCTTATGAAGATGTGTTTGCACGCAACCTCTTCGAAGAAGAGGACATTGTTTATGTTCCAAAATTTAATGCAATGAAGAATAGTTTTGCTTACTTTTTTATGTCTTTCCTAATGGTGTTGTACATCATAATTTGCATTTCACTAGCATATCTGAAATTGATACCATTCAAACTCACGACATTAATCTCGGTACAATCGAAAAACCTAAGAACATAAGCATTACACTTGATTCAACTCTTGAAGAGAAAGAGAGAGAGATTTGAAAAATTGTTAAAGAAACATGAAAAAGTCTTTGCTTGGTCCTATGATGACATGCCTGGAATCGACAAAAGCATCGCTAAATATACAATTTTGACTTATCCGCATGTGAAACCAGTTAAGCAGAAGTTAAGAAGAATGAGGCCAGAGTGGGCTCAAAAAATCAAAGAGGAAGTCTCCAAACAAAGTGAAGCCAATTTCTAGAAGTGAAGTATTCGGAATGGTTTACCAACATTGTGCCAGTACCAAAGAAGGATGGAAGGGTCAGAATGTGCATGGATTATCGAGACTTGAACAAGGCCTCACCAAAGGATGATTTTCCTTTGCCTCATATTGATGCATTGGCAGATAGCGCTACCACCAGTGTGATGTTCTCTTTTGTAGATGGGTTTTCTTGATATAATCAGATAATGATGGCTAATGAAGACAAGATGAAGACAACCTTCATTATAGAATGGGGAACTTGTTGCTACAAGGCGATGCCTTTGGGTTTGAAGAATATAGGGGCTACTTACCAACGAATGGTGATAATACTATTTCATAATATGATGCATAAGAAGATAGAAGTTTATGTAGATGTCATGATGGTGAAGTCTGAGACCTGAGAGGGTCACTTTGAAGCCTTAAACAGATTCCTAGATAGGGAGAAGAAATACAAGCTGCGCTTAAATTCGAAAAAGTATGTCTTCAAAGTTACCTTAGGGAAGTTGTTGGGGTTTGTGGTTGGCAAGAAAGGGATAGAAGTAGATCCAGACAAGGTGAAGGCCATTACGGAGATGCCATCACCTAAGACCGAAAAAGAAGTTTAAGGGTTTATGGCTAGTATATCAGTCAATTCATTGCTAAACTAACAGCCATTTGTGTGCCAATCTTTGGGTTTTTGAAGAAGAATCAGCTGATAGAATGGAATGATTAGTTCCAATAAGCATTCGAAAGAATTAAGAAGTACTTGCAAAACCCACTGGTTTTGAAGCCGCCAAAACTTGGGAAGAATTTAATCTTCACTTAGCTCTTAAGGAGAAGGCTATTGTTGCTATGCTGGCACAAGAAGATTAGAAGTGTGTGGAGCACACTATTTCCTCAGTAAGAATCTACTACCATATAAGACGAAGTATAGCTATGTGGAGAAAACCTATTTAGCCATGGTTTGGCTCTCAAAGAAATTGAGGCATTATTTTCATCTTAGAAAATTAAGGATGTCTCGAAGAAGGATTCGATGAAGTATCTTTATAAGGCACCAGCATTGATGGGGAAGCTAGCAAGATGGTTGGTATAGTTATTAGAATTCGACATTGAATATGTTACCACGAAAGTGGTAAAAGGAAGAATAGTAGCAGAATTCTTGGCCATGAACCCAATTGACGACAATAAACCATGGGAGTTGGAATTCCCAAATGAACATCTAGGGGTAATCTTGGTAATGGAAAAAAGAATGTTCTTTGATAGAGTTGTTAATCGTAACGACGTTGGAATAAGAGCGATTCGAGTGTCACCAACTATATATGTCATCCCATATGCCAAAAAGTTAGAGTTCAGATTCACTAATAATATGACCGAGTATGGAGCCTGCACCTTTGGTTTAGAAGTTGTGATTGCCATGGATATTAATGAAGCAAAGGTGTTAGGAGATTCCAAGCTAGTCATCTCTCAAGCTAATTAAGATTAAGATTTATAAGAAGGGAAGCTAAAGCCCTATCAGAAGGTTGATTAGGAGGTTCAAATAGTGCAACTTTACCCATCTTCCTAGAAGTGAGAATCAGATGGCTGACGCATTAGCTTCATTGGCATCAGTTTGGGTAAGCACACATGATTTATTGGTAAGACCAATCATCGTATCACAAGCATGGGGTCCTTGTTACATGGAGCCTTATGTAACGAAAGTCAAAATGGATCAGAAGTCATGGTTCTACGACTTAAGAAATATTTAGAAGAAAGGAGTTTGCCTTAGGAGGCTGACGAGAAGGATAGGGTTGTGTTACATAAGTTGTAAGTTGGCCCAACAATTTACTTGTCATCAGGGGATGATGTATAAGAGAATATCAGAAGGGATGCAGCTGAGGTGTGTGGATAAGAAAGAAGCAAGGAGACTTATGGAAGAAATTCATAACGATGTGTGGGGGCCACACATGAATGGGCTAGTGCTTGCAAAAAAGATCATGAGGCAAGGATTTTACTGGCTAAGTATGGAGACAGATTGTGTCTGATTTGTGAAGAAGTGTCACCGGTGCTAGGTTAATGGAAACTTGATCCATCAACCACCATTGGAACTACAAGGGATGACTACACTATGGCCTTTTGCTGCATGAGGCATCGACATTATAGGCAAAATAAGGCCGTCGACCTCTAATAGACATTGGTATGTGGTGTTAGCCACCGACTACTTCACCAAATGGATAGAAGCTGAGTCCTATACTAAGTTAGGGGTGAAGCAAGTGGTGAAGTTCATTGAGAAGAACATCATATGTAGATTTGGTTTACCACGCCATGTCGTGACTGATAATAGGGCTTATTTTCAGGCCGAGACTAGGGCCCTGTTTGAGAAGTACAAAATTGAACACCATAAGTCGTCTCCATACTGGCCATAAGCCAATGGGGCGGTAGAAGCGGCTAATAAGAATATCAAGAAGATGTTGGCTAAGGTGGTGCAGACATATAAAGATTGGGCAGTGAAGTTACAGTTTGTGCTATGGGGTTATAGAACGACACCCAGAAGTTCGACTGGTATGACGCAATTCTTCTTAGTATATGGTTCAGAAGCAGTTCTACCAATTGAGATGGAAACAAAATCAGTGAGAGTTTTTATTGGAGTAGAAGTTCCTGATGAGAAGTGGATTCGTAATAGATGGTGCGTTCGAAACTAGCAAGTATACTAGTCGCACAAGTAATAAAGTGATAAGTAAGATATCGTTCCCACGAGGATTGATTCTAATTGAATTTGTTATTCGAAAGCAACAATAAACTAAATGAGGGGGGTTTTGTTGATTGATTAACTAGATGAAATATTAATGCAAGTAAAGAATAACACAATGCAAATTTAAACAGATTGAAAAATCAATGAGAGAAACCTGGTTAAGGGATCCTTCTTTACCACAAGATATGGATTTGCGAATTAATTGTAGAATTGTCATCCAATTACACCATTGAAATTATCAACCGTAGATAACAACAAGCTCTGTTATCCCAATCTTTCCTTACTTTGTTGTTAAACAAAACAGGCTCTTTATTTAATCTCTATCCATTAAACAACCTAGAACAAGCTCTCTAAATTTAATTCAATGGATGCATTACGATAAGAAAGATAGGTTTCTCTAAGCAATAAACAAACAAGCTCGGATTATTTAACTTAGGTTGTATTCTCCAATTGCAATCTCTGATCACAATTTTACTACTAAGGATTAGAAATTCAAGACAGTTATGGATCAAGATTTCTAGTCTAGCAATAGACAACAACCAGATTATATTCAGTTGGCCATTCGAAATACAATCCAGCAAGCAATCATAAGCATTAGATATAGGAAAATACAAGCAAATTCAATTAGAGAATTGGATAACAACTTCTTGCACAATCAACTTACAAAAACCATATCAGGGGCTTTGAAATCACCCTCAACCAATTCAGATTCAGTTACACATGTTTAAGAACGTGGTAAATACAATACAACATGGAGACATTCCAGAAAATGAAAGGGAAGGGAAAAACTTAGCAAATTTGATGTAATTCTCTTTGGATTGTAGTTCTTCCTCTTTCCAAGCTTCCTTTCTCCTTCAAGAACTCCAAGAGATGAAAGAATTCCAGAGCTGCAGCCTCCACCACGTTCTCCCCTCTTCAAGTTATCAAAATAAAACCCTAAAATGTGTTTAAATACTCTGCTACAGTAACCTGCTACAGTGTCCCGTATTATACATGCTACAGTGATTTGTGGAATTACATTTCTATACTTCTCACACTGTTTTGATTACAACTTTTGGTACACTGAATGGATTTATAAACCGTAAATTTCTCCAGAAAATAGACTTCGAGAGCTTTCCAACGGTATATAATATGTCATCGGGTTCATTGTATATCAATACAATTAAATCCGAGAAGATGGTTGACTAGCAGAGGTGAAAATGAAGGGTTTTACTCCATTTTTGTGCAAGTTGCTCCAAAACTCCTACAAACATCAAAACCACACAAAAACATAAAAATACCAAGGAATATAGCAAAGAAATATGGACGAATTGATATGAAAATGATATATAAATAGACACTTATCAATAGATATGAGCAATTGGCCCTGATCGATGAGAAAAGAATGCAGGCCAAGTATCACATACAACTACAACAGAAATGGTTGTTTTGAGCCTTTAATAAAAGAATAAAGGTAAGGAAGTTCAAACAAAGGTAGTTAGTCCTCATGCAAGTGAGGCCAATTGTGTTTGATCCAAGAGGAAAGTTTAAACCCAACTGGGAGGGTCTATTTGTTATGACAAAGGTCATGTCCGACAAAACCATCATTTTATCAGATATGGAAGGCAATGAGTTCACTGAGTCCATCAATATGGACAGGCAGAAGAAATATTACGTATAAAAAAAATTGAGAGAAAAATAATTAATCAGGAAACCATAAATTGTTGATTAATGACAAGAGTTGTATTATTGTGCACATATTGTTCGAAGAGCAAAGATTGTACTTTTATTAATGAAATGAAACTGTTTGGAACAAATATGCCTTTGAAATCTTTTATTATTTTGCGTAATAATAGAAAGGAAACATCGAACAATTTTGCATAACAATAGAAAGGACACATCGAATATCTAAGCCAACTATGGAACTAACAATGTCGTCTCTATCTCTTCGATTGACTATGAATAGGCTCACTGTATCGCTCACAGCACTACCTAGCTTGAAGAACAGGATCTGCAATGAAAGCTTAAAAGGTCACCCAATACTTGGATCGGTCGTCAATCTCAAAATCAAGATCATGGAATAGATTCCTCTCAATGGTGCAATATGCCTAAGAATCTCTCACACACTCTAGATAACGAGCACATAGTCTTCCAAGACCGAAGGCAATCGATGAATCCACAATCCTTTGCCTCTGACCATACTCTCAACGGAGCCTGATAGGATATAGAATGAACTATGGATGAAACCCGCTAGAGGCATGCATGCAATATATGTCCCTACGATCACATGCTTTAGCGTCCACCACAGACAGTGCCAGTGAATCTAAGTATCAAGAATATCTCAGAAATAGTCAATCCAAGAAGAGCATCTCTCGAGTCTCCTCATATGAAGTCAAGGGCTATGACAGGAAATATCTCTTCCAGGCGGTGGAAGAACAGATAATCTCTCTTGTAACCAAATATGAGAAAGAAGGAACAAAGAGAAAAATAAGACAAGAAGCCTAGTAAGTCGAAAACCTAAAAAGGGTGGCTTAGACAAAAATTAAGGGAAGCCCGCTAAACTGAAAACTTAAAAAGGGCAATTTAGGAAAAAATTAGGGTATGAGAAGAAAAAGAGCCTGTTGAGTTGACAACCCAAGAAGGGTGGCTTAGGCAAAAGATAAGGCAAGCTCGCTAAGTCGAAAACCTAAAAAAGGATGGCTGAGGCAAAAGTTAGAGCGTAAAAAAAACAAAAAAAAAAAGACCTAAAGAAGTAAAAGACTACCACTAAATCTCGGACTCAGATCCATCTTGACACGATCCAATCTAATCAATGTCTCAACTAAAATCAAGGGAACTGTTGTGAAACCGAGACCCATCCAAAGAATGTTGGTCACGAGATATGGATATCCGAGGCCGTTCGACGGGACTAGCAAAAATTGTATTAGAAGACATAACTGAAAAAGGCAAAGCCAACCAGACGAGACCCTATTTATCATCTCGAGAAAAGCCATGATGGAGGATAATGTCACTCTACCACGCCTGGTATGAATGCCCATGGTGGAAATTAGGAAGTAAAAAAAGTGGGCAATATCAGATGTTGATGGTGTTTGGATAGCGGGTGGAATAAGGCTCTTAGAACTAGATGAATGATGATTGAGTATGGCAGAGAATTCCACATACAGAGGGCAATGTCCTAGCTGTTGAAGCAAAAGACGTGTTCGTGAGAATCCCAAAAGGTTACACAGTCCTTCAAAGAAAGGATGCTGAGCTTAAGGTGAGGAAAGAACTTAAGATGATAAAGACTGACAAGCTCGAGTCGTTTCCAGTCCTCATCCCTCGAAAGCCTTAGAAGGAGTTAGAAAATCTAGAAAGAAGCTTCAGACATGTTGAATGACACAAAAAGGTGAAAGAAACCTCGAGAAATGAGAGAAAATGTCATCTGACGAATGCTTTTGAGTGCATGGCTTCCAGATTTTGTAGTGTTGTTCAGAATTGAATAACTAATGATGTAAAAATGAATTCAAGTGGATTTGCATGAAAATTCAGTACAATGCAAAAAAATGTATGGAATCAAAAATAAGGAAGTTTTATTAAATCTTTGAAATATATTTGATTATACATCATGAAAGTTCATGCCTGGAAGCAAAATACACAAGAAAATCCTGATAAAAGCTGGTGGTGATAGTCCTCACTCATCGCCATCATTATCAATATCGAAGGAGAAAGTGACGACCTAAGCCTCGAAGCGCTGCACCTTACGCTGCGGATGATTGACTTCTTGATGATTCGTCTAATCAAGCAAGAAAATCAAATAATTAGAAGAACTATTAAGGTAGAAATCATATATACATGGATTATAGAAAGATACCTTACCCGAGATCGATGAGACATCTGTAAGAGATACCCATGCGAAGCGGCCTGCATGCGAAAAGCTCGCTCTATGGAAGATCGTTGCACCTGCATTGCATGGCATTCATATTAGTGATAAATGAAAGAGAATTTGAAAAATGAGCAATCAACAAACTTACCAAAGTGGTGTGTTGTGGAACAAAAGGGACGGGCATGTTCGGATCCTCGGTGATCATGTGGCTGTGGATCGACCCATTGTCATCCCACGTGTAGACGACATTACTGGGGTAAGCCTAAAGATCACTGACCACATAACTAGCTGGAGTAGCCGGGGTAGCTAAAGAAGTTGGAGGAGGTGGTTGCTAAGCCGTTGTCGAAAAAGAAGCTGAAGTACCTGTACTTGAAGAGGGTGCTCTCGATCTCTTCCCACGATGAGCGAAAGAACTACCAGAGCAACTAGATATCACTGGAGGATGAGGAGTGTCCACAGCAGATCGGTCGGGCCTAGTATATAGCAAGTTAGCTCAAGCCCATTCGACATAAAGAGTCGATGCCAATGGAAACTCGATTGTACTCAAGTGAAACCCGGTTGCGTAGACTGATACCTCTAGCTCTATAGCCAAGTCGGTTGAATCAATCATCAGATTGGTGGCAGACGAGGAACCAAATGACGCGTCAAGCCCTTGAACCAATCCTACACGCATTCACCTAGATACCACATCATGCTGTTTACATAGGGAAGGATGATGCAGTATAAGTTGAAAGGGATAGCAATTCTCATAGCTTTAGACCATGCTCCGCAAGACACCGCCACTCAAAATGAATCTGCGAAGGAATAAGGCATGGTAAGAATTTGGTATAGATGAAATATTGACTATAAATTTTTTATTACCTTATCCCAAGTCAACGTGTGAATGTAATCACAAAAAAGTCTAGCTCGTGAGATCTCTTAAGCTTCACATAACATGCAGCCCACCTCTTTATCCAAGGAAAAGAAGAATCCTTACTAGTACGAATAAGAGATTATTGAACTCCCAACTCATACGCCCACATCAATCATTGATGATACAAAATCATAAATAGGAGGCACGAAGATAAAACACGAATATGTGAAAAAGAAAGAAGTTACCTTAATAAGTGGAGTAAATCTAGGAACCCTGACATTGCCTCAACAAACCTGATCTAAGCCAAAATACAAGCGATCAAGAGCAGCGTGACCCCAATCAAAATATTTCACTCGATCAAGATCCTGAAGGGCAAGAAGTAGCGTCAAAGCAGTGGTGTTTGACACATTGGAGAAGAGCGTCGTACCTAGTAGATGTATGAAGCTGCGAGCATACTGATCCACCTCAACAGGAGTCAGATTAGACCTACGTTTCCAATATTCCTGCGATGGAGCATATCGAATAGGAACATTGTTCTTGACTTCCACCTCACATCCAATAAGATATTGGATCAATCTATGCTGATCCGTTGAGTCTGCAATATAGGCATTAATAGGAATCAAATCACTACCACATGAAAAACTGGTCAAGGCGACAATATCTAAAGACATAATAGTCATCTCACCGAATGGAAGACGGAATGTATTGGTCATATCCACCCACGTCTCGTACAAAGCGGCTAATGACCGACAATTATTGTACCGCTAAGCACGCGGAAGGTAAGTGATGAACTCATAGGAATCGATATCAATGATCCTTCTCCTTACTGCATCATCCTCTATCTCTAAGAACCAACTATAGGTTCCAGAAAAGCCCTACAAATCCTATTCTCATGATAGTCTTAAAGCAAGATATTAAAGTTTCTACATGAAGGCAAGCATAAATACATTAAAAGAAAATAGAAAAGGCAAGATATGAATAGACCGAGTACCAAGTTGATTATTTAAGAAGCCACGTCGTAGATAACGAGCACCTCCTAATCTTTTGGAAGACCCTTCAATGTCAATTAACAGGCCAGATCGAACTTGTCAGGTGGAGTAGATGTCCTGCCATTAGAAAAAAGAAGCTGAGACGCCGAAAGCGAATCAGCTGAAAAATGAAGAAGTTATGCGCGAATGAATATGGGAAGAAAAGAAAAGGCTTCATAGAAGCCCCCAACCACCGACCAGCGGTCGAACAACTGAGTGGCTTTTGCTTGACAATTGCATGGCCATCAGATAGCCAGCAAACTAGACAACTGATTGACCATCCCCAAATAAGGGGCTAAGCAAGAAAAAGAGAAAGGGAAAACATAGAAAGAAAAAAAGAGAAGATAGAGGAAAAGAAAAGGAAAAGAGTGAAAAGAAAAAGTTAAAAGAGAGAAAAAGAGAAGGAATGAGAGAAAAGAACAAAAAAGAGAAGAGAGAGAAAAAGAAAAGGAAAAGAGAAAGAGAAGAGCGGGAAAAAGAAAAGGAAAAGATAAGAGAAAAAGAGGGGAATTTCTTGTCAACCTTAAGACACTTCCGATGGAATCATTGACAAGCACTCGACTGTGGCAATGGTTTAACAACTCACAAGGAAAGAAGAGCAATGTTAGTCAATAGAATCTTTGATTGACATCACATGGAAGAATTTCTCTAGATACTAGAAAGCAATATGTTGAAGAATGCACGGAACAAAGTGAGAATTTGAATTGATTTTTACATCATTAAGAAATTTTTTAAAGTTTACAAGAACTTGCAAAAACAAATCCCCAACAAGTCCAAGAATCCTGGACACCGCATCCCACCCCCCCACCCCCCCCCCCCTCCCCCCCCACAAATAAAGAATGCTGAATGTAAAAGAAGTCGAGAATAAAGCATGTCCGAACATAATCAAGAGATTTTCCCAGTGGATTGGAACGAATCAAGAATATAAGCTTAGGCATGAAACAAATTACAAAATCTAAACACAATAAGGAAACTTAAAGAATAGTTAGAATGAGGGTATGAAATAGAATGAATGTGAAATCTGAAGAGATCAAAGATGAATAAAGAATGCTTAGCTGAAGGCACGAAGAGTGAAAAGGTCTAAAGATCATGAAGCAATGCATGATAGAAGCTTTCCTGATGCGCATGCATTAGAAGGAAACCTTAAGAAGTAGGTTCACTTAAGAGTGTTTTAAGGCCTTCACATAGGCACAAGCCCTAAGAAGAGGTGCACTGAAAAGTGTTGAAAACCCTAAGAAATAGGTGCACTTAAGAGTGTTTCAAGCCCTTAGAATAGACAGTAGCCCTAAGAAGAGGCACACAAAAGAGTGTTGAAAATCCTAAGAAGTAGGTGCACTTAAGAGTATTTGAAGCCCTTAAAATAGGTGCACTGAAGAGTATTACCAAACCCTAAAAAGTAGGTGCACTTAATAGTGTTTGAAGCCTTTATAATAGGCACACTGAAGAGTGCTACCAAATCCTAAAAAGTAGGTCCACTAAAGAGTCTCTCGTCATAGCATCATAAGGATGGTTTATAGCCCTTGAATGGGCACATCCAACCTTTAATGGGCACACTCACCTCAGATAAGCACGTTCACCCTTTGATGGGAACTTTAGCCCTTGAATGGGCACACTTGCCTTAGATAGGCACGTTCACCCTTGGATGGGCACCTCAGCCCTCAAACGGGCACACTTGCTTTAGATAGGCATGTTCGTCCTTGGATGGGCACGTCAATCCTTGAATGGGCACACTCGCTCCATATAGGCGTATTCACTTTTAGATAGATACATCAGTTTTTGAATGGATACACACCTTGCATGAATTGAAGGGAATGGTAAGAAAGTCTGAAAAAAGGAAGAAAAAGTCGAAGATGTTGAGATGGAAGCAAGAAAGACTAAGTAAGATTACTTTGTTGACTTTTGTGTCTCACAAACCTCTCCAAAGCAGGGGGTAAGCTATAGACACTAAAATTTTTAGACTTGATGAAGGAATGAAGATGGATGTTGAGCCAAAAAAGACCAAAATGCCCTTGAGAGTCAAAAAGAGAAGGGTGAAAAGAAATTGGTAAAGAGTCTAGAAAATTGATACATGAATTTGAAATATCAACAAAAATTAATCGGAGAGGAATTTGGTGGTATGTCATATAACTTATGAAGTTACAGATGTCTAGTTTTCACAAAAATTTATAGAATTTGAATTAGAGTTGAATTCCAAAAGTCATGTGTGATTGAAGGAGCAGCGTATGAAGGGACTGCAATGAAAGATGATAAAAAAGGAAGGGGCTGAAAGGAAATTGGCTGGCAGCCATCAGATAGCTGCCCGACGATCTGACAGTCGCATTACTATTGGCCAATGGCTAGGCATCCATTAGATGGTCGTCTGGTTGTCTGAAGATGGCTGCTCAACCCTTGTTGGTTTATTTCTGGAAATTTGCTTAGAAAACTTCCTTTTTCGTTTGCATCCCTATCCTATATAAGCACTATTCCTTCCACTTTGCAATCCACACCGATTGTCAAATACAATCATCTTTCTCCCTCTTGAAGATAGGCTCAAGAATTTGAGAAGCCTTTTCCAGTATAACTTTTCAGGCTCTCCATTGCTCTAAACCGGAAAAGGTTATGGTTTGAGAGCATAATTCTCTTCTCCCTCCTATTCTCTTTTATTTTTCTTGCTTAGTGATGAACACTTAAATATGTATGTTTAATAAGAGCTTAGTTCATCATATTATATTAATAGTGTCATTATATTCCTCAACTTAAGTATATTTGTAGTCTTTGCATCTTTGGAATTAACTTCCTCTTAATTTTGGTTTTGTTACAGGTTTGGTAAAATGGGAATAACTCTATATTTATAGATCATAATGGTACAATTCTTAATGTTTTGGAAAGCTGATTCAATTGGCTACAAGATTGCATTCAAAAGCATCATCAAATTCTAGCTCTTAGTGGACCAAAATTGGGCTTGAAGTGAACCCATCTACAGTCTCGGCCCAGTCTGACCAGGCCTCAGTATTTGGACCGTATCTCTCAAAATACTTATCCAAATTGTGCAAATCAATATTTTCTAGAAAGCTGAGAGAAATATCTACAACTTTCATGAAGACATGTGATTAAAATTCACAACATTTCGATGTCAAAATTGATGGTAAAGTCGGTGCCTATTGATCCCAATTGTCAAAGATATTTACAACTAATATTTGACAATTATGCCCTTGTAATTTGACAAGTTTGCCCCTGGATGTATCTATAAATAGAGGTGCCTTGTGACCCATTAGGGCATCTTGGCCTTGGCTGGAACACTTTGGCTTTGGCTAGGATCTTGTATTGTGTTTTGTGTGTTTATGTTATTAATGAATTTCCTTTTTCTTGCAATTTGTGTTCTTTCTTTTATAATGTCTTTCTAATTTCTCTTGCTAAGGTGAAAGGGTGAAACCCTTGATATGAGAGTAAGGATTCTCTAACCCTTAATATATGCTTAATAATCATAATCTTATGTTTGTTTATATGATTTATATTTATTTTCTTAATCATTCTTGACACCACTCGTAAAGTGGAGGTCTGATCCATTGTAGACAATCCTTGGCACATCAACTACTTGGATCCTTTCTAGATGTCGTATGGTTCTTTCTTACCGACACGAATCTAGTTAGGAACCTTGATTTGTTGTCAACATATGGTGATTGGCACATTGGATGCTTGAACCCATTTATAAGTAGTGGTATAAATATTGTTAACGAAGCAAATATAATTCATATAACTAAAACGGGTTGTTTATCCTTATTCGAAATATCAAGGGCGGATCCCCCAACCTTAGCTCTCATTATTATTGTGTTAATTCCTCTTGTGTTTTAGTTATTCTTATTTATTAACTTGTTCTTTACTTTTACTTGTTGATATTATCTTGTCACCTCTTCGAATCATCCATATCACATTTGCTTAGCTTATAATTTGTAACGCTTAAATTCCCATCCTTGTGGATCGACCCCGGTCTCACCGGGTTTTATTACTTCGACACTCCTATACTTGGGAGACAATCCTTTTTCGGATGTGTCAAGTTTTTGGCGCCATTGCCAGGGAAGGTAAAAATTGGCGTGCCAAATTGTAAGTATTCTCTTTTCTCATCTTAGATCTAAATTTTTTATTATTTTGTGTGTTCATCTTTTCCTCTCTTTTCTTCTCTCTTTCTTGCATGAAAATTTGGTCACGAACATCTAGTGGTAGACTTGTTAGAAAAACATCATCTTCCTTAGAAAACATGGCTGACAATCATGAGGAAATATTCACGGATAATAAGGGGACAACCATTCGCAACAAAATGATCAAAACCAACAAAGAACCCTCAGAGACTACATGAATCCAGTAAGGACTAGTGCACCATCTTGTGTAGTTTCTCCTCTAGATTCAATCCATTTCAATTTCAAACCAAGTTTTGTTCGACTTCTACCCACTTTTCATGGCCTTGACATGGAGAACCCATTTTCGCACTTGAAACTCTTTGAAGAGGTATGTAGCTCCTACACTTACCCAAATTGTAGCATAAATACCATTAGATTAAAGCTTTTTCCTTTTTCTTTAAAAGATAAAGTTAGAACATGGCTACAAAATTTGAGGTCAAATTCCATCAGTTCATGGGATGAGATGAAACAACAATTTTTAAAAAATTTTTTTCCTACCCATAGAACAAATTCTCTTAAAAGATAAATTTTTGATTTCTCTCAAAAACAAGGGGAAACCCTTTACCAATGTTGGGATAGGTATAAGGAACTACTTAATACCTGTCCTCACCATGGTTTTGAAACTTGGAGAATAGTTGCACACTTCTATAAAGGGTTAACACGTCAGGATAGGCAACTAGTAGAATTAATGTGTAAATAAGAATTTAAAGAAAAAGACCCTGAGGAAGCACTTGACTTCCTAGATTCCTTAGCAGTAAAGGCACAAAATTGGGACACTGCTGGCACCTATGAGGTACCAAGCAAGGCCCAAACCTCAACATCCAATAGAGGTATTTACAACCTTAGGGAAGACCATAACCTTCAAGCCAAATATGCATCCCTAGCTAGAAAAGTTGAGGCTTTAGAAATGAAAAAGAGTGGTCAATTGAATTCTATTCAAGAAAATGTCTGTAACATTTGTGATGACAATGACCATTCTACTGATAATTGCCCAACTTTGCCTGCCTTTAGGGAATGTCTTCATGAAAAAGCCAATGCCTTGAACACTTTCAAAAGGCCAAATCACAATCCATATTCACAAACCTACAATCCTGTTTGGAGAAATCATCCAAATTTTAGCTGGAAAAATGACAATCATGCACAATCTTCATAAGTCCCTTTTCAAACACGACAAAATTTTCAAAATTCTCATGATCATGCATATGCTCCTCCTCCTAGGAATGACTTTGAAGAGACATTGCATTCATTCATTACAAAGCAAGAGACTTTTCAATAGTCAAACTGCTCAAACATTAGCAAATTTGTCAGAAACTCTTGCAAAATTTGCATCTACATTTAGCATCCAAGAGAAGGGAAAATTTCCTTCTCAAACATTGCAAAACCCCAAAGATCAATCTAACTCAAATGCAGGGAGTTCAAATAACCATTATTTTGATCAAGCCAAGTCAGTCATGACCCCACGCAATGGTAAGGTTGTTGAAAAACATATTCCTAACCCTTGTGAGAAAGAAGAAGAATCGATCTCTAAAGGGCAGGAAGAGGTTGCCAAACCAACACCTAGCGAAGACGAAACCAAATCCTTATTTGTGCCTCCATTTCCTCAAGCATTAGCCACACAAAAGAAGCCAACTCACAATTCTAAAATCTTTGAAATTTTTAAACAGGTAAAGGTCAACATTCCCTTGCTTGATGTGTTCAAACAGGTACCTTCTTATGCAAAATTTTTGAAAGACTTGTGCACCATGAAAAGAAAACTGAATGTGAAAAAGAAGGCCTTTATAGCCGAGTAAGTAAGTGCTATTCTTCAAAATAATAATACAGTGAAATATAAGGATCCAGGTTGTCCTACAATTTCATGTGTTATTGGAGACCATAAAATTGAACAAGCTTTACTTGATCTTGGTGCTAGTGTGAATTTGCTTCCATAATCGGTTTTTCAGAAACTCAATCTAGGTGAGTTAAAACCGACTTCTGTGACTCTTTTGCTTGCTGATAGATGAATTAAAGTACCAAGAGGAGTAGTAGAAGATGTGTTAGTTCAAGTCGATAAATTCATTTACCCAGTGGATTTTATTGTCTTGGACACACAGCCAGTGGAAGTATGTAATTCAATTCCTGTCATTTTAGGGCGTCCATTTCTAGCTACCTCTAATGCTTTGATTAATTGCAGGAATGGAGTCATGAAGCTATCTTTTGGGAATATGACATTGGAACTTAATGTTTTCAATATGTGCAAACAACCACATGAAGAAGAAGATGAAATTGAGGAGGCTAATATAATCGAATCTATTGTGGAAGATCACATCCAAAAAGGGAGTTCTTCTGACCCTTTGGAAACTTGTTTAGTGAATTCGTTAGAATCAAGTATGGAACCAGAACATGATCTTTCTGATATGTGTTCTTTACGGGATTGTGCACAAGTGTTGGAAAAAGGCTCAAAATCAAGATTTGAAGAATTGGGGCAAATGAATGAAAGCAAGGAAGAGGAAGCTCCCAAGTTAGAATTGAAGCCCTTACCTGAAGGACTGAAATATGCATATCTTGGAGAGAATCAGACATATCCGGTGGTAATTTCTTCATCCCTCACATGCGAGCAACAAGGTAAATTGATAGAAGTGCTTAAAAGGCATAAAAATGCAATTGGGTGGACTTTAAAAGATATAAAAGGCATTAACCCTTTAATTTGCACACAAAGAATACATTTAGAGGAAAATGCCAAAACATCTCAACAACCTCGAAGGAGATTAAATCCACAAATGAAATAGGTCATTAGGGCTGAAGTTCTCAAACTACTTGATATGGGAATTATCTATCCTATTTCTGATAGTAAGTGGGTAAGCCCTACACAAGTAGTACCTAAAAAATTTGGCATTACAGTAGTTAAAAATGAAAACGGTGAATTATTGCCAACCTCGTGTCTCATATAGTTGAAGGATGTGCATTGATTATAGATAATTAAATGCTGTCACTAGAAAAGACCATTTTCCCTTACCTTTCCTTGACCAGATTCTTGAAAGAGTAGCAGGAAACCCCTACTACTGCTTTCTTGATGGATACTCAGGCTACTACCAAATTCCCATTGCACTTGAAGACCAAGAAAAGACCACATTCATGTGCCCCTTTGGCATTTTTGCATTTAGGAGAATGCCTTTTGGACTTTGTAATGCTCCAGCTACTTTTCAAAGATGCATATTAAGCATTTTCAGTGACATGGTTGAGCATTGTTTAGAAGTTTTCATGGATGATTTAACTGTCTTTCGAAACTCTTTTGATAATTGTCTGGAAAATTTAGAAAAAGTCCTAAAAAGGTGTGTTGAAAAAGGTCTTATTTTGAATTGGGAAAAATGTCATTATATGGTCACTTCAGGAATTGTCTTAGGTTTCGGGAATTGTCTTAGGTCATGTGGTGTCTTCTAAAGGAATTGAAGTGGATAAAGCAAAAGTGGAATTAATTTCCCATTTGCCTCCACCAAAAACAGTCAAAGAGGTTCGTTCATTCTTAGGGCATGCTTGATTCTATAGGATGACACAGGAGTGTTGCAATCCATGGGATTCATGATAGATCATCAAGGGGTGCAAATTGTTACAATGGTTAGGAGTGCACATGAACTAGAATGAGGGATAATTTCGTAAAAGAACTGGTATTGCTGTGCAGAGAATTAAATGTCAAGATTTGTGGCTATAAGAGATCTTGAAGTCATCTTTCTAACACATTTGTCAATGTGTCATTTGGAGTTGTCTGCAGGAATCTATGACTATCTCTTCACAGCTGGTTCATAGTTAATGGTGCATTAAAGTCTACTCTAGAAGTTGAATTTGATTGCTTAGTTGGTTGGAATTTGAATTTCTAGCTTAGTATGTTATGCTTTATTACCTAATGAGTTTACTTATGAGTCTTAGTTAATAAATCAGTTGTCAATGTAGTAGTTGAGCTGTAATTGTTGAAATCATTTAATTATTGTCTTTTACCTATGCTTGGAGGGTTGTTCCAAGTTATTTAAGCTCTTAAGTTGTGTATTCAAGGCAGTGAAGTTTGGAATTCGAATTTTAATGGAATTTCAATGTTTATACTGATTTCTCTTTAACTCTGTATCTCTTGGTGGATTCCATAGAGGGGTGAGTTAGTTTTGAGCCCTGTATCCTTTGTTTACATCCTTGGGTGGTGAATTTTTTGTATCCCATTGGTGTTTACCTTGGTGGTGAGCTTGTTACCCTAGTTTGAGTGTTTATTGGGTTTCATAATCCTTGTTCCAGTCATTGGCTGAGTTGTTTATCAACTTGAAGATCCTCTCTTGATTTGTTACAATTCAGCAGCCCGGTATCAGATTTGGTATCAGAGCCATATCTCGAAGATCCGGTATCAGAGCTTTTGGTTCAATGGCTGGTCGCACTCGCAAGGCTGCTTCTACTAGCCAACCGCCTCCTCCTCAAAGAGACGAACGAGATTTGATCATTGAAGATCTCAGGCGGCAGCTCCAGCAAGTCCAGCAACGTTTGGAGGTAATGAAAAATCAAGAAGATAGGGGTGAAAATGGTGACGAATGGGAAAATGCAGTCCATGATGATGATAATCCATTTCACAATCCGCGTAGCGAAGCATCTAGTGATAGCACTCCACCTCCTCCTCATGAATTACGAAATCATTTCTTCCATGATTTTGATGTGAAGGTTGACATTCCAGAATTTGAAGGAAGAATGCATCCTGATGAGTTCATTGATTGGCTTAATACGGTTGAGCGTATTTTTGAATACAAAAATGTGCCTGAAATTCATAAAGTCAAGCTTCCTGCAATCAAGCTAAAGAAGTATGCTTCTTTATGGTGGGAGAATTTGAAGAAACAAAGAGAAAGAGAGGGCAGAGGTCGAATTTTGACATTGGAGAAAATGAAAAGAGAGCTTAAGAGGAAATTTCTGCCTGAAAATTACAGGCAAGATGTTTTCCTTAAGTTTCACAATTTCAGGCAAAAAGAGTTATCTGTGGAAGAATATGTGGCAGAATTTGATAATTTGATGATGAAATGCGATCTGACCGAACCGGAAGAACAAACCATAGCACGTTTTCTTGGGGGATTGAGATCTGAAATCTGCAATGTGGTCCAATTGCAACCCTACTGGTCCTACAATGATGTGTGTAGGCTTGCTCTTAGAGTGGAGAAACAGCTTAAAGAGGCACACGTTCGCAACTCTCGTTTTGCTAATCGCGATGGCACTCCCAATCGTGGCAGTAGTTCTTATCCTAAGCCTAAAACAGGTCTGAAAACAAACCCAAAAGCTTCTTCAAAGAATGAGCAAGGTAATAGTTCCAAACAAGCCCAAAGCTCTTCAAATGCTAGTTCCCGTCGCTGTTTCAAATGCCAAGGCTATGGACATATTGCTTCCGAGTGTCCTAATCGTAAAATTGTAACACTAGTAGAGGAAGAAAGTGATGAAGAGATAGAGACAGATGCACTGATCAATTTCAGTAATCCAGAATTTGCTGATGAAGAGGAAGTCACTTATGCAGATCAAGGTGATTCTCTCTTTATTATTCAAAGGAGTTTGAATATTGCCCAAGAACGAGAAGATGATTGGCTTCGCAAAAATATCTTCCATACCAGATGTACTTCTCATGGTAAGGTGTGCAATGTTATTATTGATGGTGGCAGCTTTGAAAATGTGGTGTCTACGGAGATGATTGATAAACTTGGCCTTCAAACAGAGAAGCATCCTCAACCTTACAAGATTTCATGGCTGCGGAAAGATAACGAGATCAAGGTAAACAAACGCTGCCTTGTTTCATTTTCTATTGGAAAAAGTATAAAGATGAAATATGGTGTGATGTTGTTTCTATGGATGCTTGTCATTTACTTCTTGGTAGACCATGGCAGTATGATAGTAGAGTAATGCATGATGGCTATAGGAATACTTATACATTCTTTAAAGATGGGGTCAAAGTTATTTTGGGTCCTTCAAAGTTAGAAGGTGTTCCTAAACCTACTAAAGGGGAGGGAAATGCTTTGCTTACCCAAACAGAATGTAGAAGAGAGTTGGAGAGGGGAAGATGTTAGCTTGGATTTTGTGGTGGGATTGCCTAGAACACAGCGAAACAAAGATTCAATCATGGTGGTGGTTGATCGATTTTCTAAAATGGCTCATTTTGTCCCCTGTAACAAGACAAATGATGCAACTCACGTGGCCGATTTGTACTTCAAGGAGATTATGAAATTGCATGGCATTCCTAAGGCCATAGTCTCAGATCGTGACCCAAAATTCTTATCTCATTTTTGGCGAATGCTTTGGAGAAAGCTGGGGACTACACTTAACTTTAGTTCATCTCATCATCCTCAAACAGATGGGCAAACTGAAGTTATCAACAGAAGCTTGGGAAATCTTCTGAGGAGTTATGTTGGTAAGAATTTACGACAATGGGATCTTGTTTTACCTCAAGTTGAGTTGGCTTACAACAGATCATCAAGTCAAACCACTGGTCATAGTCCTTTTGAGGTTGTTTATGGCAAGAATCCAATAAGTCCTTTGGATTTAGCTCCTATTCCTTCCAAAACTCAATTTAGCAGTGATGCAGAGGAGAGAGCTAAAAACATCAAGAAACTACATGAACAAGTTCGAGAGAAGATTTTGAAGCAAAATGAGAGGTATAGAGCTGCAGCAAACAAACATCGGAATTATGCTGAGTTCAAAGAAGGAGATCTAGTGTGGATACACCTTAGAAAAGAAAGGTTTCCTCCAGGCAAATATGCCAAGTTGAAGCCTAGAGCTGATGGACCATTCAAAGTTTTAAAACGCATTGGAGAGAATGCTTACAAAATTGCGCTACCTGAGCATTATGGTGTTTCCAACACATTTAATATCTCTGACCTTAGTCCTTATCTTGTTGAAAACAACAATCAAGACTCGAGGTCGAGCCTTTCTCAACCAGGGGAGCTTGACACAGGAGTGTTGCAATCCTGGGGATTCATGATAGATCATCAAGGGGTGCCAAATTGTTACAATGGTCAGGAGTGCACATGAACCAGAAATGAGGGAACTTTCGTAAAGAACTGGTATGGCTTGTGCAGAGAATTAACTGTCAAGATTTGTGGCTATAAGAGATCTTGAAGTCAGCTTTCTAACACATTTGTCAATGTGTCATTTGGAGTTGTCTGCAGGAATCTATGACTATCTCTTCACAACTGGTTCATAGTTAATGGTGCATTAAAGTCTACTCTAGAATTTGAATTTGATTGCTTAGTTGGTTGGAATTTGAATTTCTAGCTTAGTTGGTTATGCTTTATTACCTAATGAGTTTACTTATGAGTCTTAATTAATAAATCAGTTGTCAATGTAGTAGTTGAGCTGTAATTGTTGAAATCATTTAATTATTGTCTTTTACCTATGCTTGGAGGGTTGTTCCAAGTTATTTTAAGCTCTAAAGTTGTGTATTCAAGGCAGTGAAGTTTGGAATTCGAATTTTAATGGAATTTCAGTGTTTATACTGATTTCTCTTTAACTCTGTATCTCTTGGTGGATTCCATAGATTGGTGAGTTAGTTTTGAGCCCTGTATCCTTTGTTTACATCCTTGGGTGGTGAATTTTCTGTATCCCATTGGTGTTTACCTTGGTCGTGAGCTTGTTACCCTAGTTTGAGTGTTTATTGGGTTTCCTAATCCTTGTTCCAGTCATTGGCTGAGTTGTTTATCAACTTGAAGATCCTCTCTTGATTTGTTGCAATCCAGCAGCCCGGTATCATAGGAGGTTCATAAGAAAGTTCAGTGCTATATCTAAACCTCTTTGTAACCTCTTAATAAAAGACACTTCCTTTGAATGGACTCAAGAATGTCAAAATGCCTTTGATACATTAATTGGACTTTTAACAACTGCTCCAATTATGCAATCTCCTGATTGGTCCTTGCCTTTTGAATTGATGTATGATGCAAGCGACTATACAGTTGGTGTTGTCTTAGGACAAAGAAAAGAAGGTAAGCCTTATGTGATATACTATACAAGTAGGACTTTTAATGATGCACAAATGATTAACACAACAGAACAAACTGAAAAGAACTACTATGCAGTGTAATTTGCATTGGACAAATTTCGATCTATTTAATTGCTCTCCAACACTTGTTGACACTGACCATGGCAGCTGTGAGATATTTATGACTAAACAGGATGCAAAAACCTAGCTTGATACGTGTCCTTATTGTCTCCAAGAATTCAACATCACAATAAAGGATAAGAAAGGAGCCGAAAATGTCGTTGCTGATCATCTTTCAAGACTAACGACAGAGACATTAATTGAAACTTCACCTATCAATGATTCTTTTCCTGATGAATTTTTATTCTCCGTTGCTACTGTACCTTGGTTTGCTAACATTGTAAATTTTCTTGCGACAGGGAAAATGCCACCTCATTGGAATGCTTAAGACAAAAGAAAATTTTTAACCGAGGTGAAAAATTTTTACTGGGATGACTCATATCTGTTCAAATATTGTCCAGACCAAATAATGAGAAGATGCATACCCGACAATGAGGTAAGTAATGTCATTAACTTTTGTCATTCTGAAGCATGTGGAGGACATTTTTCATCTAGAAAAACAGCTGCTAAGATCTTACAATGTGGATTTTATTGGCCCACCTTATTTAAAGATGCAAACGCATTTTGCAAAACGTGTGAAAATTGTCAAAATTGGGATCCATTTCAAAAAGAAACATGATGCCTTTGAATCTCATTCTTGTTGTTGAAATCTTTGACTGTTGGGGTATTGATTTTATGGGATCCTTTCCACCATCATTTGGTTTTGTGTACATCCTTGTTGCAGTAGACTATGTTTCAAAATGGTTCGAGGCAATTCCATGTCGAAACAATGATCACAAAACAGTTGTCAAATTCTTGAAAGAGAATATCTTGAGTAGATTTGGAATTCCTCGAGCCATTATTAGTGATGGGGGTACACATTTTTGTAACAAACCATTTGAAACTTTAATGAAGAAATATAGAATAACCCATAAAATTTTTACACCTTATCACCTACAAACAAATGGACAAGTTGAATTAGCTAATAGGGAGATAAAACAGATCTTAGAAAAAACGGTTAACCCAAATCGTAAAGATTGGTCTTTAAGACTTAATGATGCACTTTGGGCTTACCGAACTGCTTTTAAAAACATCATTGGGAATGTCTCCTTATAGACTAGTTTATGGAAAACCTTGTCACTTGCCTGTGGAAATTGAGCATAAAGCTTATTGGGTCATTAAAACATTCAACACAAATTTGAATGATGCTTGCAAATTACGTAAATTCCAACTGAGTGAACTTGAAGAAATCAGGAATGAGGCTTATGAAAATTCTAAAATCTACAAAGAAAAAATGAAGGTTTTTCATGACAAATCCATTGTTAGAAAATCTTTTGAACCTTCACAAAAAGTTCTTTTGTATGATTCAAGATTGCATTTGTTTCCTGGTAAACTTCGGTCTCGTTGGACTGGGCCTTTCATTGTTAAAAATGTTTTCCCTCATGGAGCAGTTGAAATTGAGAACCCAAAGAATGGTAATGTGTTTAAAGTTAATGGACAACGGTTAAAACCATTCTTTGAAAATTTTGACCAAAACGAAGAGTCTATTGCTTTAATCGATCCTTTTTAAAGATTGATTTCTCCCGGTCAACTGGCGGATACGATATCTGTGACTTTTAAAGTCGGTTTTTCAGTTCCCTAGAAACTGTTGCTAACCTTGCATTCATTTTCCTTTCTTTTCTCGCATGGACACCATTCTCTCAAATCTGCACAAACATTTTCCCTCTCTCCCTCCAAATGATTTGCTCAAAATTTACAAAGCTCGTGCAGAAAGGCTAAGGATGTTGATGTGTAAGGGTATGCCTGTCGAAGTAAGATGGTTAATTGAAGCCAAGGTTCGATTTTCTTATGAATTTTAAGATAATCTTGTGTCTCATATGCCAGGTATGGGAAAAAGCTCTTACGCCAAAAAGCAAAGAGCGAAAAGGTTACAAGTTTGTCCCAGATGTGCAAGATGGACTTGTAACCAGTGTTGTCGCTCCTTTGGATATTTGTCTAACAATCGAAAGGATAAACTATAGTTCATCAAGAATGGACTGAGTAAGGAGTCTTTGGATGATATCCGATCGACTCTTGAGACGCATTCTTGTGGACTTGTGCAGCGTGAAAATTTTAATTTGTGGACACAATTTCGAGATGGGCAGGAACGCTATAGTCTTGGGAATCTGACTCAAAACGAGCCTGTTTGCCATTTTATAAGAAAACTGGATGGGAAGCATATCCCCAACTCATAGAAGGTGTTTAAGCCATTTCTGGACGTAAAACCAGAGGAAGATGTGAGCCACAGTCACAACTACCTGTACATATGCATACGTGCCATCATTTTTGAATTTTAATACCTCATAGCTGTCATTTTTGAATTTGTATCTTTTGTTTGACTTATGGTGTCTTATTTCATCATCTTTTGAATTTTTATGCATTATTGTCAACTTTTTCAACAAACAATCGAGCTACCTAGATAGATATCATCATTAGCATACCTTTTTGCACTCCATAAATACCACATGTCTTGTTCTCTTCTTCACACATAGTTAGAGAGTTGTATAGACATGGAGGAAACTTTACAACGTCAAATCCAAAGGATATGTGTATTCTGCGGATCTCGACCGGGTAAAAGTGAGGAGTTTGTAGAAGTAGCAAACTATCTTGGTAGACTACTGGCTGAAAGAAAGATTCATGTGGTTTATAGGGGAGGTAGCCTCGGGTTAATGGGTTATGTGTCAACAGCTGCACATATAGGAGGTAGTCAAGTTTTAGAAGTTATTCCTAAAGCTTTGGCCATAGAAAGCATCGTTGGAAAAACGGTTGGGATGGAGTTACAAGTCTCCTCTATACATGAACGCATGGCACATATGCTCATCAATTCAGATGCCTTTATTGCTTTACCAGGTGGCTTTGGCACTCTTGAAGAAATTTTCCAAATTGCCTCTTGGGCCCAAGTGAATCTCCATCAAAAACCCATAGGTTTGTTGAATGTTAAAAATTTCTTTGATCCTTTGATAAGTTTTGTTGATGCAGCTGTGGAACAAAATTTATCCCTCATTCAGCGAGAAAGATCCTTGTTTCTGCCACTTCTACTGGTGAGTTACTTGACAAATTACAAGAAGTTGAGTATGAACCTGACCCAGCTAATACTCAAATTAATTGGGTAGGAGGGCAAAACAAAAAGTGCAAATTGGATCTGAATCTCCGTTTGTAATTTTTTTCTTGTCCTTTATTTTATTTTATTTTATTTTTAGCATGTTATTTTATGAGTCTTTCAGGTCATCTCTCTTGAGTAACAGAAGCTTCAGGTAATATCTCCTATACTTTATCTCTCTACATTTAAACATTGAGGACAATGTTTCATTTGGTTGGGGGGGAAGGATAGTAGACATAAGTGTGTCTTAAATTTTCTTTCTTGCAAAAAAAAACGAGTTAGTAATTCGATTCAGAGTGCGGTGTAAGGAGTTCAAATCCTCTTGAGACGCATTCTGGGTCAGGAATGGCAGAGTAGGGAGGGTCAGTTTGAACTCTTAAAACCCATTCTAACCAATTTGTCATTTTATTTTGATCTTGTGAACTCATTTTAGCTAACTTGATATTATTTAGTCTTGATTTTTGAATTTTATAACAAGGAGGTCTTATTCATTTTAGTTTCAGATTCTGATTCTCCATCTCCTTTTGTGACTGACGAGGGTAGACTTTTGGGCACTATCAAATGTTCTACAAATCGTGAGGCATCTATTTCCTCAGGGCGGATACCTACTGAGTCTTCTCCCACTCGTTTTGAGCCTTTGATTGGGCTAGTGAGGATGATCAATCTGATAGGATTGACCATGCTCATTCGGACACCCCAGCTACCCCGGTAAAAAGGGTAAGAAGAAGAAAAACAAGAAGGGTTAAAGCTCTTGTATTTTTATGTTTTAGACCGTTTGTGATCATTTCTCTTCTATGTTGTTAAGGCCGTTTGTGGCTTTTTTACTTTGTTTAGGCCGCTTGTGGCCTTCATTTTCTATCTTTTTGTTGGATTGTTTGTTTGGACTTTACGTCCCTTTGTAATTCTTGGGGTATGCCCCTCAGATTTTTGTACATTATAACTTTTTTGGATTTATATTACTAAGTAACTTTTCAAAAAAAAAAGGTCTTATTCATTTCACTTTGAATTATTCAAATCTATGAACTCTCACAACCTTATCATTTAAAAATTGTGTGATTATGTACTTATTAAGCAAGTATTCATGAACCTTTCTTCACACACACACATATACCTTGATGCATGATTGTGGATGGCAAAATAAAATGTTGTAATATTGAGTTCTTTTGTTTTGTTTAGGATAACAACACAAAGGAAGGAAAAAGTTAAAGAGAAAAAAAGAAAAGTGAAAAAAAAAGAATAGAGCAATTGTGGATAAGTTTGGTCTCGTAGCCTCCTTAATTCGAGCAATTAAGCCCGAGGGGTGCCTCAACACCTAATACCCTAAGACCAACTAGTTTGGAGCTATTGGCCCAAAGCTCGCTACATGGATTAAGGAGAAAACTTAATGGGATTGAACATTGCACTATTCACAAGTTTCTAAGCAAAAATAAAGCATCGGCAACCTAAGTCGTTAAGCTCGAAGGGGTGTCTTAACACCTAATGCCCTAAGGCCAACTGGTTTGGGAGTCATTATCCTAAGGCTCGCTACATGGGTTAAAGATGCATTCCTTAAAAAAAAAAGGAGAAAAAAAATATATATATAAAATGAATAAATGCCCCTTACCTAAGGTTGTTAGCCTTAACAAATATTAGAACCGATATGGCTTCTTTCTAATAAGCCCCATAGTCATGTGTTGACTGAGCACAAAAAGAAGGTTTATAGATATCTTGACCGAAGAGTACATGAGTCATTAATAAAAAATAATAATAATTGGTTGAGAGTTTGTTTATTTGGATAAAATCAAGGAGAGTGCAATAATGACCACCTTGGATGTAAAATTCTATAAATCACTTCTAAATAATAACGCTTTAATTGCTAGGGACTAGCAATAAGCTAGTTGGGGGTGTGATGAACACTTAAATATGTATGTTTAATAAGAGCTTAGTTCATCATATTGCATTAATAGTGTCATTAAATTCCTCAACTTAAGCATATTTGTAGTCTTTGCATATTTGGAATTAACTTTCTCTTAATTTTGGTTTTGTTATAGGTTCGGTAAAATGGGCATAACTCCCTATTTATAGATCAGAATGGTACAATTCTTAATGTTTTGGAAATATGATTCAATTTTCTACAAGATTGCATTTTACAAGCATCATCAAATTCGGGCTCTTAGTAGACCAAAATTGGGCTTGAAGTGAACCCATCTATAGTCTCGGCCCAGTTTGACCAGGCCTCAGTATGTGGACCGTATCTCTCAAAATACATATCCAAATTGTGTAAATAAATATGTTCTAGAAAGCTGAGAGAAATATCTACAACTTTCATGAAGACATGTGATTAAAATTCTGAAAATTTCGATGCGAAAATTGATGGTCAAAATTGGTGCCTAATGATCCCAATTGCCAAAGATATTTACAACTAATATTTGACAATTATGCCCTTGTAATTTGACAAGTTTGCCCATGGATGTATCTATAGATAGAGGTGTCTTGTGACCCATTAGGGCATCTTAGCCTTGGCTGGAACATTTTGGCTTTGGCTAGGATCTTGTATTGTGTTTTGTGTGTTTATGTTATTAATGAGTTTCCTTTTTCTTGCAATTTGTGTTCTTTCTTTTATAATGTCTTTCTAATTTCTCTTGCTAAGGTGAAAGGGTGAAACCCTTGATATGAGAGTAAGGATTCTCTAACCCTTAATATATGCTTAATAATCATAATCTTATGTTTGTTTATATGATTTATATTTATTTTCTTAATCAATCTTGACACCACTCGTAAAGTGGAGGTCTTGATCCATTGTAGACAATCCTTGGCACATCAAATACTTGGATCCTTTCTAGATGTCGTATGGTTCTTTCTTACCGACACGAATCTAGTTAGAAACCTTGATTTGTTGTTGACATATGGTGATTGGCACATTGGATGCTTGAACCCATTTACAAGTAGTGGTATAAATATTGTTAACGAAGCAAATATAATTCATATAACTAAAACGGGTTGTTTATCCTTATTCGAAATATCAAGGGCGAATCCCCTAACCTTAGCTCTCATTATTATTGTGTTAATTTCTCTTGTGTTTCAGTTATTCTTATTCATTAACTTGTTCTTTACTTTTACTTGTTGATATTATCTTGTCACCTCTTCGAATCATCCATATCACATTTGCTTAGCTTATAATTTGTAACGCTTAAATTCCATTCCTTGTGGATCGACCCCGGTCTCATCGGGTTTTATTACTTCGACACTCCTATACTTGGGAGACAATCCTTTTTCGGATGTGTCACTTAGAAGAAGCATGTTTAGGATCTTATTTTATGCTTAGGAGCATGTCTAGGGTTATTATGAATTATGCTAACCCAATTTGTTTTGCAAGGTGGAAATGTTTGTTAGGGCAAGTCATCTTTCCTTTCCTTATTTAGAAACATGCTTAGGAGTTTGTTTTTTTGCAAATGCTTAGAATCATGACTAGAAGAACATGTTTAGAATCATGCTTAAGAACACATGATTAGTATATGCTAGAAAGACTTAATTGCTTTGATGAATGCTAGGAAATATCATAGAAAGGTAGAATTACCATTTTGGCCTTGAATGTCTTGTTTGAGCTAAAATAGCTATGATTGATATCAATGGTTTGAATTAGGCGAGAAATACCATGATTCTTAATTAATTGATATGAATTATACTAGAATAGTGATAGATAGAATACAATGATGGAATTTATCAAATCTAGGCTAGAATGCCATGACACTAGGTTATGCCATGAAGTGTAATTGTATGATGCCATGAAGTGTAATTATTTGATTTATAATTTTTTAATTTATGAATGTTTTTATATTATGAAGTGTAATTGTATGATGCCATGAAGTGATGGTGGTCTAACATTGGTGGTGAGTGGCCATCACTAAGAATTTATACCTCAGCTATGGATATGTAAGAAGCTTCAATAGACGTTTAATAGAATCACATACGGTGGTGCGAAATTCATCATCTATTGAGTTTTGAATGTATGTGAATGTATGGAGCATTAAATTATTGTTAAATAGCAATGTTGCAATCCTCTGCCCTTCCCCCATGTACGACGAAAATGTAATCTATTCTTCTCCTTCTTTCTTTGTACAAATATACAATTGTTTTGATTGAACAATCACTCAATATGTTTAATAAAGATAAAAATGAGAATGTGTGCATAAAATGAACCATTTAAGTAGACTAAGTAATAACACGAGATATTCTTATTTGGTATTTCCCAAGTGGAGGCTGGATTTGCATTCAGGCAGGTCGAAAGACTCGTATCTAACTTCTTGAAACCATCTCTGAAGGAGGGTAGTTTAGGACCCGAAGTGAGGGATCGCATTATCCCCATTCATTCCCAATTGAATAATTGGGTGGGGAATCCTTTCTCTTAACATGCTTGTGGCTCGCTTGTGTTTCCTTAAATCTCGAAAGACGCTTTGACACATTGTGGTGGTCAGAAATGATCTGGCAGGATGAAAGCCTCATTCATACTTTTTAGTAGACCTTTATGGTTGATCAAGTTGGACTTCTTCTATCTCTTAACTCTCTCAACCCTGCTCGATCTACTTTCTTTAAAGGAGTTCATGACTTACTCCTCAGTCCAGCTTGGCCTAATCATGTTACTCATTGGAGGAGGCACTCGACTACCATTGGATAATGGATTGCTTCTTATGTCGGGCTCATGCGATTCTAGGTTAGGAATCTAGCCCTTGTTGATCAAGTCTTGGATCTCATTGTAGAGATGAGTACAATCATCCGTCTTATGATTGGTCGCTTGGTTGAATTTGCATTCTCGTGATGCCTCCAATTCCTTGGCAATAGATTTGTAAGCTCTCTTGGTGGCAATAGTTACAAGATCCCCCTGGCTCTCAATCTTTCAAAGATCTTAGATAATGGTCTTTCCAAATGACTAAACTTCCTTTGTTGGGTGACTGCCTTTACCTCAACATGCTTTGTGCTAGACCTACTAGCTTGATGACATTGCTTTTAACTTCTTCTAGGGTAACTATTGTTGCTTCTTTTCTTCCTGGACTCTAAATCTTCTATTTGGATGCCTAAATCATATAGGTCTTCAAAAGTTTTGATAGGGAAGCCCGTTAGTGTATCATTGATGAAGGTATGGGCTCCATTAATTACCATGCAGACCTAGTCCTTCTTTGCAAGTCTAGTGGTCATCTTGGCAGCCTTGGCCCTTCGACAGACTAGATATTCAGGGAAAGTCTCATTAGGCTTTCGGCACATTCTTGCCAAATCCCTCGTGGTTACCCCCAGTGGTATTGCGGTAGTACTACTATACAAACTATTCAATAAGCTCCTCTCAATCTTCTCAAACTCTCTTAGGGAGGTCATGGTACCATACCACTGTATCACTTTTTAGGGATAGCATGAAGTACTTCAATATCTGCTCGTTTGATAAATGAGTGGTGGCCATGACAACTACATACTATCTCAAGTACGTCTTTGGATTGCCCTCTTCATTTAATTTGGGCAAGTCCGGTAGGTGAAATTTCGGTGGCTAATCATTATCCCTAATAAGTAGAATATTGTCTAAGTCTTCGATCCCTTTTAACCCTTTCTTCTTCAATAGAGATTGGACTTTCTTCTTGACCTTGGCCAACTGTTTGACCGATTCGGGCTCTTGTTGAATGATTGGGCTTTTCCCCTTATCTATACCATGACTAGTTTTACCATCACCATCACTATTACTCTCAAACGACAGGTGCTTCATGCAGTTCGACCCATTTTGGAGTGCTTCAATGAGTTAGGCCACTTGTTGTTAAAGTGCGATCATATCAGCTCTCAATTGGGCCATTTCAACATTATTGTTGTTAGGTGCAACCATTTCGTCAATCGGTTCCTCTTGCATTGTCAAACGACCACCTCGTCTAACCTAAGCTATGATGGCTGCAAAACAAATGTGTTAATGCCATGCATGCATGCATGTATGCATGATATGGTGCATGCTCGTACAAGGGCATAGACATTCTTTCAGCCTTCCAACCTTATCTCTTCCACACACGTAGAGTTGAGTCTCTATTCTTAAGATTTTTGGCGTCATTCTCAAGTCATCATAATGGGATACGTGAATGCGAGATCTCTCACCTATTTCTATCAAACATGTTGATGTTAGATTTTCCATGATTGTCATAACATAACTTCCTCAACGTCATGATAACCTTAACTTATGGCACATGTCCCCATTTTGTTCTTATGGGTGACTTGACATGTGGCATTCGTCTATGGTTCCATGAGTTTTGAGTTGATGTTATTCTAATATTGGAGAATTTAGATCCATAGACATGCATTTCAACATAGGTTTTGGATAGTCACCTATTAGAAATTTCTATATTCTTCTACATGGTCTTGAGTATCAAGGATTCGATGCTCTAAGCTCCTTCAAGTGAGAGATGTCCCCTTGAGCCGATCTCTTTTAATGAATAGGGGTAATCAGATCCGTCGTTTTAGGACCTAAATTACCCTCATCCCTTTAGGGATGGGTTCGAAAAGTTAGGTATGCATCATTCGACCCACCCTGATAAAAATTTGACCTCCGCTAGGGTATACCAAATAAAAATATCTCATAGTGATATACAGTCCACTTACGTTGTTGATTTTATACACATATTCCATTTTTATCTTCATTTAGACATGTCGGGTGATTATTCAATCATGGCAGTTAGATATTCATATATAGAAAGATGGAGGAGAATTAAATTACATTTCCTTCAAACATGGGAGATATGGGATATGATTTCATTACTCTTCAACAATAAAGTAAATTCTACTTTTAGCACTCTAAATATAACAGTCATATCAATAAAGTGTTCAATAATGAAAGCATATTCGTGCACATTTGAGGCAAACATTCTAATCGAGACTTTATAGATAATGAATTCCTCACCACCATATGTCTATTCAATGCCTATAAAGCCCCTTGCATGCATAATCATACATTCAATTATTTTATAAGTGAGGGTCCCTTACCATCAATGTGAGTCCACCACCACTTCATGGCATCATGCAATTATTCAATTATACTTCTAAAAATGGTATATTCATACATTCATTCATATCGATCAGTTAAAATGCAATACAAAGCCATAATCTAGAATCATGGTAGTTCGACTTAGATTTGATAATTCTATTACGACATTCTAGCCTATTGCAATTCTAGCCTAAATATGGTTATCATGGTATTTTTAGGCTAAACATGGTTGTCATGGCATATTCTAGCCGAAATAAACAATCGAAATCAAACAAGGATATTCTAGCCCAATCTAAGTATTTAAAGGGGCAATATGGTAACTCTTACCTATTCTATGTTATTTCCTAGCATGCTTCAAAGCAATTATAAGTTCTCTTGGCATAATTCTAATCATGTGCTCCTAAGTATGGTTCTAAGCATTCGCAACAGAAATTAAATTCCTACACATGATTTTAATAAGGAAGGGATAGCAAACTTACCTCGACACGCGAATCCATCTCACAAAAGAAAACAAAACAAAAGAGTTAAACAATTCCTAAAACCTGAAGCATGCTCCTAAGCATCAAAATAAACCCTAATCATACTTAGTTCTAATTAAGAAAAATAAACAAGAAAATAAGAGGGAGAAACAATGACTGCCCTCAAGATGTACCCTTTTCGAGTTTAGAGAAATAAAACACCTAAAAATCTTTAAACTGGAAAAGACTTCTCAAATTCTCGAGCATGTCTTTAAGAGAGAGAAGAGATGATTATTTTCAATAATCAGTGTCCCTTGAAAAGTGAGCCAAGGGGGGTTTATATAGTTGAAGGTTAAAGTTAGCAAAGGAATTCAAAATAGGAAGGTTTATAATGAAAAATTCCAAAATTAGGGAACCAACAGCCACCCCTAGGCGGTTGTCGATCAATAGTCAAACGGCTGTTTGATCATCAGGCGGCTATTGGTCAATAGGTAGGCAGTTGTTCCCCTTTAGTCCTTCCTATATTGGCACTTTGCAGTGTAGTCCCTTCTGACCTTCATCTATTTGATCACACATAACCTTTCAAGTTCAACTCGATTTTGCAATCCATAAATTTTTACGAAAAACTGGACATTCGCATCTTTCCAACAATATATGATTCATCGGTAGATTATTTTTGCATTAATTTCTGTAATTTTTTTGAAGTCACATGTTATTTTTTGGGACCTTGATCTATTCCTTCCCACATTTTTTTCCTTTTAGCTTCCAAGGGCATTTCGATCATTTCCACTACTTGACATTCCTCTTTATTTCATCATCGAGTCTCAAAAATCCATTGTCTATAAGCACTTGTTTTCTTTTTCTTTCTTCTTTTTTCTTTTTTTTTTCTATCTTTCTTCTTTTCTTCTTTTTTCTTTTTTGCTTCTTCTTCAAGCTCAAAATTGCCTAAAACTTCTCAAATTCCTTTCATTCTTCTATAAGCATGGCTCTGAATGCTTTTTTCTATAATGTTCATATGCTATGAGTGAAGAGTACTATGTAAGGAAATTCATTTTAGTGTTGGGATAAATTTTGTGGTTTGACAAAGAAAATGCTTGATTATGCTCAATAGGGTACACTAGGGAAAATAAATCATGCTTATGTTGGCTTGAAAGGGCCAATCAACTCAAACAAGGCATAAATCATTTTACTATTATTATGTAACCTAAGATTTCACTTCGAGTGGCAATCAAATAGGCTTTATTCACATAAAGTTTCTCTAAGTGATAAAAGTTCCATATTCATGGCTACTGTGCTCAAATGTTAAGGAATAAAGAATGAAAACTCATCTAGCAAAAAGTGTCAAACATGCAAATAACACAATCTCATGTATTACCAAAAGTCTATTTCCAATGAGTGTCATGACTTTATCAATGATCATCAAAAGAACACACAACTTACATTTCTTCAATTCAAGCATGCACCAAAACAAAGCATTTCAAAGCAAATTGAATTCATGGCATCGCTATTCTTTCTCTGGGTCAGGAATTCTTCCTTTATCAATCAACTCTTGTATCTCATGTCAAGGGCTGTGACATTTGTTAGTGATATGGCCAATTTTCCTTTGGAAATTACAAAATTCATGATGCTTGTGGTTGGCTGGTCATGGATTTTGTGGAGGCTTTGGTGTCAATGGGAACAATAGAAATTGGGCACAGAGCTCCTCAAATAATTTAGATAGAGGTCGTCCTAATTGACTGAACTTTCTTAGTTGATGCTCTTCAACATGCTCATCATCTGACCCACTAGTTTGGTCATACTGCCCTTGATTTCATCTAGAATATTTGGTGCTGCTTCTTTTTTGTGGGGCCTTCAAATATTTTGTTTCATCATTGAGCCTCAAAAATCAAGTGTCTGCAGCTTGCCCCTTCCTTTGGATAAGTTTGTGAGACATAGAAATCGATAAAGTACTCTTACTTATCTTTTCTGTTCCTATCTTGAAGTCTTCACCTTCATCTTGATTTTGTTAGACTTCTCTTCATCTTCTTTCCTCTTCCATTCTTAGAAAAAGGTGTGCTCATTCAAGGGCTAATATGCCCATTCAAGGGCTAGCATGCCCATTCAAGGGCTAATATGCCCATTTACAAGGCTTATGTGCCCACTCAAGGGCTAGTTTGCCTACTCAAGGGCTGATATGCATTTTTCTAATGCATGCAATGCACTCTTCTGGTACAGACAGATGAATTCTTATGATGCAGAATGTGTACTCTTATAGTGCAGATAAATGCATCGTTCTAATGCATGAAGTGCATCCTAAACACCCTTCAATACACCTACTTCTTTGAGTTTCTAACACTCTTTTGTGCACCTCCTTCCTAGGGTTTGTTAGCACTCCTCAATGCGCCTATTCTAAGGGCTTTAAGCACTCTTAAGTGCACCTACTTTCTAAGGTTTTCAACACTCTTCGGTGCACCTCTTCTTAGGGCTTATGCCTATTCTAAGGACTTAAAACACTATTTAGTGCACATACTTCTTAAGGTTTTCAACACTCTTCGGTGCGTCTCTTCTTATAGCTTATGCCTATTCTAAGGGCTTAAAACACTCTTAAGTGCACATACTTCCTAGAGTTTCTTCTATTGCATGCCTATTAGGAAAATGTCTATCACGCACTGCTTCGCAGTCTTTAGACCTTTTCATTCTTCTTGCCTTCAACTGAGTATTCTTCTTTGATCTCTTCAGACTCTATATCCGTTAGCTTTCATGCTCTTATTCTAAGTATTCTTCATTCTTCTTTAATGTTCTTTAGTCTTTACATTCATTAGGTTTCATGCCCTTCTTTCAAGCATTCTTGATTCCTTCTAGTCCACTGGGGAAAATTCTTGATTTGCTATTCTTTGTTCTTGATCTCTTTAGATTTTGCATTTATAAGACCCTTCACTAGGGAGTTCAAATTAGGTTGTTGATTCCTGGATTCACTAGGTTCTCTTCATCATTCTTACAAGTTCCTGTAAAATGTCAAATAATTCATGATGATAAATTCAAATAAGTTATAGACTTTACCGTATTCTATGTTGTCTTCCAACGAAGCTTCTTTCTAGTCTTAATAGTAATTTTTCACATGGGCCCAGTTATCGAAAATCTATCCTTTGATGTAGCTCAAATTTCATTCCAAGTTGTTCTTCTTCAATTCCTTTTTTTTCAGGTGAAATTCCTTGTTTAAGGTGGATTTCCTTTTTAAGTTGAACTCCAAATTTCCATTTCAAGATCCCTTCTTCAAGGTGGACTATGAATTCTTTCCTAAAGGTAGATGCCTTCTTCAAAGGGGCATTATTTCTTCAAGGTGGACTACAAGTTCTTTCTTAAAGGTAAATGCCTTCTTCAAGGGGGCATTCTTTCTTCGAAGTGGATGCCTTATTCAAAAGAGATGCTTTATTCAAGGTGAACATCAAACTTGAACTTCCTTCCTTAAAATAATAGCCCTATTCGATTGTCTTTAGCTATGGAAATTCTCATTTTTTTGGTGATCCTTTTCATAATATTGTTTATTCCAGGTATCTTGTATATGGCACTACTTGAATTTCTATGCTACTTCAGGTCATCGTTGAGTCTCATCGAGATGGAGTTGCTTTTGCACATCGTGTTCCTTGAGAGAACTCTCATTGAGATGAAGCTACCTTTGCACATAGGCTTGAGAGGAATCTCATCAAGACTGAGCTGCCTAGTCTATGTGTCTTGCACATCGTGTTGAATTGAGGAGCCTAATGTAGGCAATTTTTACATCATGCTGACTGGGGAGCCTAATCGAGGTAGTTTGCACATCATCTTGAATTGAAAAGTGTGATCTAAGCAACTTGCACATTGTGCTAATTGAAGAGCCAAATATAGGCGGCTTGTACGTTGTGCTAATTCAATTGGGTCTTATCGAGTCTAACTTGCACATCATACTGATTCCATTCAGTATCATCGAGACTGAATTGCATATTGTGCTACTTTGATTACATCTTATCGAGAATGACTTGCACGACTAGGTCTTCTCAAGACTGACTTGCACATCATGCTGTTTTAATTCGTTCTCATTAAGACTAACTTGCACATCATGCTACCTCGATTGGGTCACATCAAGATTGACTTGAACATTTTGCTACTTCGATTAGGTCTTATCGAGATTAACTTGCACATCATGTTGCTTTGATTAGGTCTCATTAAGACTGACTTGCGAATCGTGTTACTTTGATTGGGACTCATCGAGACTGACTTGCACCTCGTACTACTTTTGATTGGGTCTCATCGAGACTGACTTGTACATCGTGCCACCATCGCTATTCCTCTAGGTATTAAGCCTATTTCCTTTGTGGTTACCCCTATCATTTCATATTGCATTATGATTCTACAAAACTTGATCACTTTTGGACTATGCTTCATTATGGATCATGCTTCCTACAAGAAAATGATTTAATGATTCATGTATGCATGCTCTATGCTGATGCTAAATATGTATGCTTCTTGGCCTAGGCGATCAATAAAAGAAAAATGTCATTTTATGGTAGGTCAGGGTATAGTTTTAGGATATGTTATTTCTGCTAAGGGTATAGAAGTTGATAAATCTAAGATAGACCTTATATGTTCCTTACCGCCCCCCAGAACTGCACGGGATATTCGTTCTTTTCTTGGTCATGCAGGTTTCTATGGTAGGTTCATAAAAGATTTTTTGAACATAGCATTGCCCTTATGCAGATTGCTACAAAATGATGTGACCTTTGAATTTGATGAGCAATGTAATAACACATTTGAGAAACTGAAGTAACTCTTGACTTCTGCTCCAGTGATCCAATCTCTAAATTGGGATCATCCATTTGAGATCATGTGCAATGCAATTGACTATGTTGTGTGTGCCGTCTTGGATCAACGAATGAGCAAAATTCTAATGCCATTTACTATGCATCTTAGACTTTAGATGATGCTCAGCTTAACTATTCCACCATTGAGAAAGAGCTATCAGTAGTTATTTTTGCTTTAGAAAAGTTTTTTTCTTATTTGATTGGTACTAAAGTAATCATTTATTATGATCATGTAGCCTTGAGGTACTTACTCACAAAGAAAGATGCTAAACCAAGGCTTATTAGGTGGATACTGCTCTTACAAGAATTTGATTTGAAGATCAAAGATAAGAGGGGAAGTGAAAACTTAGTTACAGACCATCTTAGTCGCCTTGTCGATGATGAGGATGCACTACCATTACAAGAAAGTTTTCTGGATGAACAATTACTATCTCTAAGTGTAGTAACCCCTTGGTATGTAGATATTTCCACTACTTAGTTGCCAAGAAGCAACCATATGACTTGACTCAAGCTTAAATAGACAAGATCAAAAACATTACCAAGCACTACAAATGGGATGATCCATATGTTCTGACCAGGTGATAAGAACGTGCATTTCTGAATCTGAAGTTAATTCAATTTTAACCTTCTGTCATTCTTATGCATGTGCAGGTCACTTTAGACCAAAAAGAACAGCCCTCAAAGTTTTTGATTGTGGATTCTACTGGCCATCATTATTCAAAGATGCATATCTCTTTTGCAAATCTCGTGATCGTTGTCAAAGAATAGGTAATTTAAGTGCCAAAAATCAAATGCTACAAACCTCTATACTTATTGCAGAAATTTTTGATGTGTGGGGTACTAATTTCAAAGTTCCTTTTCTTCATCTTTTGGTCAATTTTACATTATATTTGCTATGGATTATGTTTCTAAATGGTTGGAAGCAAAAGCTATGAGAACTAATCATTTTAAAGTTGTTGTAAATCTTGTGAAATCGAACATTTTTGCAAGATTTGGAACACCAAGAGCCATAATTAGTGATAAAGGAACACACTTCTACAATAGATCATTTGAAGCCTTGCTCAAGAAATACAACATCACTCGCAGGGCGTCTACTGCATATCATCAACAAACTAGTGGTCAAGTTGAAGTTTCAAATCGATAAGTCAAGTCCATCCTCGAAAAGATAGTGAATCTGAACAGAAAAGATTAGAGCCTACGGCTTGATGATGCACTATAAGCATACCAGACTTCTTCTAAGACACCTATTGGTATGTCTCCATATAGGTTAGTCTATGGTTAGTCATGCCACCTTCTAGTAAAGCTCAAACACAAAGCATGGTGGGTAGCAAAGCTTTGTAACATAGAGATAGATGCTGTTGGTGAACAAAGGAAGTTTCAATTGCAAGAATTGGAAGAACTTAGAAATGATGCCTATGAGAATTCAAAAATTTACAAGGAGAGAACTAAGGCATTTCAGATGATCTCCCGAAAGAATTTAGAAGTAGCACAGAAAGTCCTTTTATTTAATTCTTGCCTCAAGTTATTTTCCAGGTAAATTACATTATTGATGGGTTAGACCCTTTGTTATTATTGGTGTATTTTCTTATGGCGCAATGGAAATAAGAGCTTAAAAATAGACAAAGTATTCAAGGTGAATGGACATAGGTTGAAGGTTTACTATGAAAATTCAGTGATGTAGGACATCGATGAGGTACCAGTCTATGAGCCAACTTATCTTAATGGGTGAGGGTAGCTAACGTCAGGCTGAGGACACTAAACCAGACGCTTATTATGAGGCAACCCAATGTTTTTGAAACAAAAATTAAAAAAAATAGAAAAGAAGGTAGTAATGATCAATTTTAGTGTCTCGAGGAGATTCTTCTCGTGGGCTCTGTCCATCATAATTGATCAAGTTTTATCTCTCTTTGCCAATTGTCTCCTTTGCTTTGTTGTTTGTTTCTGACTTTTGTTTGCTATTGTGTTTTTGTTTCTTTTATGTGTCTTTATTTTATTTTATTTTCTTTTCTTTTGTTTAATTTGGTTATTTCATGCTTTGTGCTCATTTGTGCAACAGCTTGAGAAAACACCCAAACAGAAACTAAAGCCATTGCCTGAAGGTTTGAAGCATGCATATCTTGGAGGAGAACAGACTCAAACGCATTATCGATAATGTCTTTCCCCTTCTCTATAGAATTATAGAATCGAGTGTCGAGTGGCACAGTGTCGAGTGTCTAGCAGAATTACAGAACCGACCTGAAACGAGTGCACACTTCCTGAAAGTCTTGGATTTTTATAAAAATTGTATTTTCTTGAGATTTATCATAGAAATTACATTGAAAGGTTCTAAATGTATGCATTGGACCTTGGATGGGCCGTTTTGAATACAGATCCTAGGAGAGTGCAGATATGAAATTCTTAGTGTTGGACCTTGGATGGGCCATTTAGATATGGATCCAAGGGCAACACGAATCTAAACGTAATGTGTTGGACCTTGGATGGGCCATTTTGGATACAAGTCAAAGGGGAACATGAATATAATAACATGATGTGTTAGACCTTGCACGGGTCGTTTGGATACGGATCCAAGGGGAACACGAATCTAAAGGTAATGTGTTGGACCTTGGATGGGCCGTTTTGTATACGGATCCAAGGGGAACACGAATATAAATTTGATGTGCGAATGAACGTAATTGTTTTATTTATTATTATTGGGTGTGTAACTCTATAATTTAGTAATTGTTGAATGCGTGTGATTTAGTATAATGTTAGAATCTTTTCTACTGGGCTTTATGCTCACCCCCTCCGTCCACAGGTGCACAGAAAGATGTTTATACTAGTGGGGTTCCAAAGCTTTCCTAGGGAGTCTGAAGTCTACATGCATACGGTGATTTTCTTGGGGACTGTCATGATTCTCCTAGATTGTGATAGGAGATTTTGTCATGTGACTATCAACTTATGTATTGATTTTAGTCACCAGTGTATGTAAAGTTTATTTTGAAGAAATAGTCATATGTTGTAATGAATTCATGTGATGGATATTAAAAAAAAAGAAAAAAGAGAATAATGAGATATTGATGACGTCCTTTTTAGTAATTTCTTATTCAATCACCCTTAAAGTCTCTAAATAAGAGATGTTAGGGCATGACATTCTCCTCTTCAATGGATATCGATATCTTTCTGTCAAACCTTTGTAAATATTTTCTTTCACTTCCTCAAAATGCTGTACTCAAAATTTATAAAGTACGGATGACTAGACTTTGGATGTTGATGCTCCTAAAAATGTCTGCAGCTATCTGGTGGCTTATTGGAGGCAAGGTAAGATTGTCTGGTGAGCCTAATATTAATCTCACAGTATACATGCTTGGTCTAGGAAAGAGCTATTATGCCAAAAGGGGAAGAGCAAAGAGGTTACAAGTTTATTATAAATGTGCTCGATGGAATTTTAACTAGAGTTGTCGATCATTAGGTTTTGTGCCCAGGAACAGAGAAGATAAACTTTCGTTTATTAAGAATTGTTTGAGTAATGAGTCTCTGGACAATATTTTACTAACTTTTTGTTGACCCAGGTATGGCAACCCAAGAGGGGGGGTGAATTGGGTTTTTATTTATTAAAACGGATTTAGAAAACTTTTCTTGAAAGATCAAAATTAGTTCACTCTTTCTTTGAAAATAAAGGTGAAGAAGATGAAATTAGAATTTATCAAATATGCAATCAAAAGAATAATAATGATGAACAATCACAAGTGCAAGTAAATGTAAAGAGGAAAGGGATAGAGAGACTGCAAACTCAATTTACGTGGTTCGGCAAACCTTGCCTACGTCCACGGGCTCCTAGCTCCACAAGCTAAGCTTTCCACTAAGTTGTAGAAATCTTTACAACTTGCTTGATGAACAACCTCACCAAGACTTTTTCTTCCAACTCTTGATAACACCACACCAAGAGTTCTTCTTGATGAACAACCTCACCAAGGCAACTTCCTTCAACTCTTGATAACACCACACCAAGAGTTCTTCTTGATGAACAACCTCACCAAGGCAACTTCCTTCAACCCTTGATAACACCACACCAAGAGTTCTTCTTGATGAACAACCTCACCAAGGCAACTTCCTTCAACTCTTGATAACACACAACAAGAGTTCTCTCAAGGATAACTATTATCCTTTACAATAATATCTCACTCTCACCACAATACAAGAACAAAGATAATTTTTACAACAAAAATATAAATCTCTTCAAAGAGTAGATAAATAATATAAAAGCTCTCTAGACTTGATATTTATCTTACTTTTTGCTTGATAAAATGCTTCTCTTGCACTTCTTGAATGCATGGGAGAATGGCTCCTTTTATAGGCAAATGAGATGAACTTAATCAAGTGAAGACACCAACTCCAAATTTTCTGCCCACCATAAAAACCGTAATCTTGTATTTCATTTTTGTCAATGTTCCGTTTGAAATTTGAAATTCTGCAAAACATAAAAGATTTTCACATTTGAATAAGATTTCCAACGCATTAAGAATCAAGTCATTTAGCTATCTGTAGCTCAAGATATGGCTAAAACACCATTCAGTGCTCATGTGACTTGATTTTTCTTTCTTGTGTCAGTCCACCAAATTTAATGATAATTATGTCAGCATTCTGTTTGAAATTTGAATTTCTTCAAAACATGAAAGATCTGCATATTTGAATAATCTTTCGAAAACATTAAGAATCAAAGTATTTGGATATCTCTATCTTAAGATATGGCCAAAACACCATTTGGTGCTCATGTGAGTTGATTTTTCTTCTTTGTGTCAGTCCACCGAATTGCATGTCAATCATGTCGGCCTTCTGTTTGAAATTTGAATTTTTTCAAAACATATGAAATGTTCTTAATTAAGTCATCTTTCCAATGCCGTAAAAATCAAGTCATTTTGATTTTTCTAGCTCAAGATATGTCCAAAGGAGTATTCGGTGCTCATGTCAGCTGCTTCCATTTGTCTTTCAACTTGCATGATGATTTGGACAACCTTGCACTTGAAATTTGAATTTCATTAAAACATATGAAATGTTATAAATTGAGTAAGCTTTCCAAAGGCTCAAGAATCACGTCATTTGGATATTTGTAGAGATATATATGACCAATTGATTGAACATTGCTCATGTGTCACATTCCTTGAGTCAATCCTTGTTCTTAAACTTTGGTGCCTTTAACATGTAGTCTTCTCCTTAGCTTCAACACTTCATTTTAATAAGCCTCTTCTTGATTTTAAAATTATTTCAATGATCTTACTCTTGCACATAAATAAACATGTTAGTAAATCTCAATTAATCAATGTGTATTGTTATCATCAAAATTATCATGTAGCCTTAGGGCTAACAATCTCCCCCTTTTTGATGATGACAAACCATTGATTGCTTTAAATATAATCTAAAATCAAGAATGAAAATAAAATCAATAATAAGCAAAAATAATGGCACTTGTTATGAAATATAAGCAATCCAACTATTTCTCCCCCTTTTGTTATCATCAAAAAGATGTAATCAAATTAACTACTCCCCCTAAATATATTCTCCCCCTTAACATATGCTACCATTCAAAGATTATCATATTAAAGCAAAATTAAGACATATCCAACATGCCTAATTCTCTTCTAATTATGCAAAATCTATCTTGACTAAGGGGTTTAGTAAATATATCGGCTAATTGTTTATCGGTGGGAACAAATTCTAAAGAAATATTACCTTTTTGCACATGATCTCTAATAAAATGATGTCTAATCTCTATATGCTTAGTCCTAGAGTGTTGTATGGGATTTTTTGAAATGTTGATGGCACTTGTATTGTCACATTTGATGGGAATATGATCAAATACCACACCATAATCTTTTAAAATTTGTTTCATCCAAAGAGATTGTGCACAACAACTTCCTACTGCAATATACTCGGCTTCCGCGGTTGATAAGGCAACAGAATTTTGTTTTCTACTAAACCATGAGACTAATGCATGTCCTAGAAAATGGCAAGAGCCACTAGTGCTCTTTCTATCAAGAAGACTTCCAGCAAAGTCCGCATCGGAATAACTAATTAGATCAAAATTATCACACTTAGGATACCAAAGACCTATATTTATGGTTCCAAGAAGATATCTAAATATCTTTTTGACAGCCTTAAGGTCAGATTCCTTTGGACAAGACTGAAATCTGGCACACATACACACACTAAACATAATATCAGGTCTACTAGCAGTTAAATACAAAAGAGAGCCAATCATACCTCGATATTTTGTTACCTCAACATCTTTTCCTTTCTCATCTTTGTCAAGCTTGGTTAATGTACCCATGGTGTGTTATATATCCTTGAATTATCCATGCCAAACTTCTTGAGAAGATCTCTTGTGTATTTAGCTTGATTAATGAAGATCCATCTATTGATTGCTTGATTTGAAGTCCAAGGAAGAAATTTAATTCTTCCATTAAGCTCATTTCAAATTCTTGTTGCATGCACTTGGAAAATTCCTCACACATAGAGACATTAGTAGCACCAAATATAATATCATCAACATAGATTTGACCAATTAATAAATCATCATTTTTTGTTTTAACAAAAAGAGTAGTATCAACTTTTTCATTTCGAAACCATTATCAATGAGAAATTTGCTCAATCTATCATACCATGCTCTTGGTGCTTGTTTCAAGCCATAAGTGCCTTTTTAGTTTGAAAACATGGTTTGGAAAATCGTGATTTTGAAAACCAAGAGTTTGCTACTACATATACTTCCTCCATGAATGTAACCATTTAAAAATGCACTTTTGACATCCATTTGATATAATGTAAAATTTTATAACATCAAATGCACCACAACATTCTAATTGATTCTAATCTAGCAACCGGTGCAAAAGTTTCCTCATAATCAATACCTTCTTCTTGATTGTATCCTTGAGCAACAAGTCTAGCTTTGTTTCTAATAATGGTGCCATTTTCATCTACTTTATTTCTAAAAATCCATTTAGTGCCTTATAATAGAATGATTTTTGGGTCTAGGGACTAATTCCCAAACTTGATTTCTTTCAAATTGATTCAATTCTTCTTGCATAGCCAAAATCCAACTTTCGTCATTTTCGGCTTCTTTAAAAGATTTTGGTTCAAATTGAGAGACAAAAGCAAAATGATTACAAAAGTTCTTAAAGAAGATCTAGTTTCATACCTTGTGATGGTTCACCAATAATGAGATCTTTAGGGTGAGCTTTTGCATACCTCCATTCCTTTGGTAATTCTTGGGAAGAATCATTTACTTCCACAAGCTTTTCTTGTTGAAGTTGTAATTCATCTTGGCTCTTTTCATCAAGCCTTGATTCCTTGATTTGCCTTTTGATAGGTGTCTATTTATGTATTACTTTTATATCAATTCGTCCATGTTTCTTTGCTATATTCCGTGGTATTTTTATGTTTTTGTGTGTTTTGATGTTTGTAGGAGTTTTGGAGCAACTTGCACAAAATGGAGTAAAACCCTTCATTTTCACCTCTACTAGTCAGTGACCTTCTCGGATTTAATTGTATTGATATACAATGAACCCGACGACATATTATATACCGTTGGAAAGCTCTCGAAGTCTATTTTCTGGAGAAATTTACGGTTTATAAATCCATTCAGTGTACCAAAAGTTCTAATCAAAACAATGTGAGATGTATAGAAATATACTTCCACAAGTCACTGTAGCATGTATAATACGGGGCACTGTAGCAAGTCACTGTAGCAGAGTATTTAAACACATTTTAGGGTTTTATTTTGATAACTTGGAGAGGGGAGAACGTGGAGGAGGCTGCATCTTTGGATTTCTCTCATCTCTTGGAGTTCTTGAAGGAGATTGAAGTCTTGGAAAGAGGAAGAACTACAAATCCTAATAGATTTCATCAAATTTGCTAAGTTTCCCTTTCCCTCTCATTTTCTGGAATGTCTCCATATTGTATTGTATTTGTATTCTGTCTGAATATGTGTAACTAAATCTGAATTGGTTGAGGGTGATTTCAAAGCCCCTGATATGGTTTTTGTTAGTTGATTGTGCAAGAAGTTGTTATCCAATTCTCTAATTGAAGTTGCTTGTATTTTCCCATGTCTAATGCTTATGTTTGCTTGCTGGATGGTATTTGGGTGGCCAACTGAATATAATCTGGATATTGTCTATTGCTAGACTAGAAATCTTGATCCGTAATTGTCTTGAATTTCTAATCATTAGTAGCAAATTGTGATCAGAGATTGCAATTGGAGAATATAACCTAAGTTAAATAATCCGAGCTTGTGTGTTTATTGCTTAGATCAACCTGTCTTTCTTTCGTAATGCATCCATTGAATTAAATTTAGAGAGCTTGTTCTAGGTTGCTCAATGGATGGAGATTAAATAAAGAGCTTGTTTTATTTAACAACAAAGTAAGGAAAGATTGGGGTAATAGAGCTTGTTGTTATCTACGGTTGATAATTTCAATGGTGTAATTGAATGACAATTCTATGGTTAATTCACAAATTCATATCTTGTGGCAGAGAAAGATCCCTTAACCAGGTTACTCTCATTGATTTTTCACTCCATTTTACTTTGTGTTGTGTTATTGTGCATTTACATTAATATTTCATTTAGTTAATCAACCAATAAAACCCCCCATTTAGTTAATTGTTGTTGGAAATAACAAATTCAATTAGATTCAATCCTCGTGGGAACAATATCTTACTTATCACTTTATTACTTGTGCGACTAGTATACTTGCTAGTTTCAAACGCATCAAGTTTTTGGCGCCGTTGCCGGAGATTGATTTTCTAATCGATTTGTTATTTTGTTTTCATTGTTGATTCATATTTTCTTTGTTTTTCTTTTCTGATTGTTTGTGTTTAGACAACATGGCAGTAAACTTCTATCAATTCAGTAGCGGATTTGAGCCACCAGTACCATGGAGAGTAAATGAGGTAAGCACTCCGAACATTAAACAACAACTTTTTGAGCTAACCTCTCTTGTGGAAAACATGGCTGTAGGAGATATGCAAAAATCTTATGAATGTGGGATATATTCTACGATGGAGCATCCCATCGACATGTATCCAACTTTACAAGAAGAATATATGGAACAAGCCAATGCCATGGGTGGATTTCCAGGACAAACGAGCCAATGGTATGATCCTTTCTCTAGCACTTACAATGCTGGATGGGAAGATCAACATAATTTCAGTTACTGGAATCATCAACCAATCACTCCAAATGTGGTACCAAATCGGCCACAAGGTTTCAATCAACCTAGAGTGCAGCAACCTTTTCAAATGCAACCACCACCAATGCCACATCCAGCACCGCAACCAGCTTCACAAAACTCAGATATGTCTCTCCAGGACATTGTTAATGCACTTGCCACTAACACAATGCAATTCCAGCAGGAAACTGGGGCAAGTATCCAAAACCTGGCAAATCAAATGTGACAATTGGCCACTAGCATGAGCAAATTCGAGGGCCAAGGCTCAGAAGAATTATCTTGTCAAACGGTGATCAATCCAAGAGAGAATTCTTGTGCGATAACTTTGCAAAATGAAGAGCAATTAGATGTCCTGTCAAAGAAATCACAAACTGATGAAGAAGATGACACCACTTCCACCATGAACAAAACACTAACTTCTCAGGTAAATCCTATAACTCCCATTCCTTCATATGTTTCTCCTCCACTTTTTCCTAGTAGATTTGCACAATCGAAGGAGAAACAAGAAGAAGAAATCCTGGAAACATCTCACAAAATCGAGGTAAATATACCACTTCTGGATGCTATTGAGCAAGTACCTCGTTGTACAAAATTTCTCAAGGAGTTATGCACCAACAAGAGAAAGTTGAAGGGAAATGAGAAAGTAAATGTGGGGGAAAATGTTTCAGCTGTATTGCAAAGAAAAATTCCTCCAAAATGCAAAGATCGAGGTATGGTCACCATTCCATGCACCATTGGTAAAACCAAGTTTGAAAGAGCTATGTTAGATTTAGGAGCATCTATTAATGTCATGCCACATTCTATTTATGCTTCTTTAAATCTTGGACCTTTTGCGAAAACTGGTATTACCATTCAGTTTGCTGATCATTTTAATGCATATCGCAAAAGAGTTGTGGAAGATGTGCTTGTGCAGGTGAATCAATTGGTTTTTCCAGCAGACTTCTATGTCCTTAAAATAGAGGATGAGACATCTCCTAATCCAAATTGATGTTCATGATGGCACTTTCACCATGAAGTTTGATGGCAAAGTGATCCGTTTCAATATTTTCGAGGCAATGAGGTACCCTAGTGACTTGCATTCTGTTTTTGCAGTTGACATTATTGATTCTTTGCCACAATAATGTTTCGAGTTAACTCGCAAGGATGGATTGGAAATGGCTATTAGTGAGCACATAGGGACAGAAAATTCTAAAGAACCAAGAAGGTTGAGACAAGTGTCCAAAGAAATGGAGGAAGCTATGGCATGCTTAGACGAGACTATAGTTATAATCACAAACAGGTATGATGTTTCGTACATTGAATTGCCTTTATCTAATGAGAAACTTCTTCCTTATGTGATGAAAGCCAATACCTTGGAGCTTAAGCTACTTCCAGATTATTTGAGGCATGTGTTTTTAGGTGACAAAGATCCTTTGCTAGTTACAATAGAAATGGGCCTTGCACCACTACAAGAAGAGAAACGCGTTCAAGTACTTAGAGTTCACAAAACAACTATTAAGTGGACGATTGCTAATATCCAAGGCCCAGCCATATGCTTGCACTATTTCTTGTTGGAAGAAGGATCCAAGCCCACTAGAGAAGCACAGTAGAGATTGGATCCTCCCATGATGGAACCAACGTCGGGCTGAGGACGTTAAACCAAGCGCTTATTGGGAGGCAACCCAATGTTTTTGAAAAATAAATAAAAGAAAAGAAAAATGAAATAAAATAAGGTAATAATGAT
>SNVD02002953.1:0-16822 GCA_013180625.2 Boswellia sacra | reverse complement strand
CAAAACTCCTACAAACATCAAAACCACACAAAAACATAAAAATACCAAGGAATATAGCAAAGAACATGGACGAATTGATATGAAAATGATATATAAATAGACACTTATCAAATTCCCCCACACTTAGACTTTGCTAGTCCTCGAGCAACTACGACAATGTGACATAAAACTAAACCGAAACAGAATCAACAAAAAATTAAAACACACAAATGCTTCATCTTGCAAATAGGCCTCAAAGATTGTACTTATTTATAACCCAAGGAAAACTTCAAAATAATGCACTTGATCAAGAATTTCATCTCAAAGATTAGTTTCGCTTCACTTCAATTCCTCAAGTGTGTGTGTAGAGCCATTCTCACCTAATCACTTGTAACCCAGATGAGTTTATGCATAAAAATGAATCCTATTTAATATTGAAGATGTATGTATAAACGAACTCCATAGGCCTGCTTTTCAAGTCACTCTCCACTAATGTAGACATGCACAACACCGAGGATCAAGTAGGACTTTATAAGCTTGTAACGTTTGGCTTGGGTGAAGGTATGATAAAGGATAATAATTTGGCTCAAATCACCCACAAACACATAAATCATTCAAGACTATGTAGAGCTCAAACCTATAACACATCTTCATTTCAATTCACCAGGTTACTCCCCCAAACTTATTTAGAACACTCAATCTTTTTTTTTTTTTTTTCCAGAAAACAAAAGAAAACTACACCCCCACACTTTGTTGTTTCATTCTTTTAAGAACACTTAAGGGTATAGATCTCTTATTCTTCTTCTTTTGTTCTCTTTTTTTTTCTTTTTTTTTTTATATTACACTTCCCCTCCCCCACACTTAAACAACACATTGTCCTCAATGTGTAAGTACGTGGACGATAAGTACAGATTGGTTTTTTTTTTTGTTTTTCTTTTTTTTTTTAACACAATAGAACTCACTTGTATTGCTCATGACACATCCCAACCTCCTCTAACTTCCCAAAACCAGAACATAGCTCAAAATTTAATTGTGAATGATCTACATGCTCATAGATAAGGGATAAACTGTTTGGAAAAAATTCATTTGAGGTTCGGAAATGTTTTAGTGAGTTAACAACGAAAAAGGCTTACAGAGGCTCAAAGGGGTAACTAGGGATCAATTTCAGTCAAGGTTGGCTATTAAGGCTCAAACGGTCCAAAGATGGCCTAAATCATTTCCCCAATGTTGCACAGTCTATGATTTCGCCTCGAGTGACCATCAAACAAGTTCTAGAATTCATTGAAATCTGAAGAAACATTTAAATTACATAAACTTTCTCTAAGTGAACAAATAACTCAGTGATAATAGCTCAGTGCTCAATGTTGCGCAAGGAATCAAAACAAAGCGAAAACCAATAAACATTTCAAGCACACAGATCCATGCATCATTTATCATTTTCCAAGGGTTATTCTTAATTCAATCATTATCTTATCATCGACACACAAAATGCAAGAAAAGAGGTACGTGGCGTTGTTACACCTGAGTCAAGATTGTATATTTCAACAATCCTTAGGACCATAGCCCGCAGACTTAAGGTTTCCAGCCTATATACCTTTATTATGAAAGAACAAAACAAGAAACAAGACACTTCAAACAACATGACATAAACAAACTACAGATTTATTGAGAGAGAATGCGTTTCAAGAGTTAAGAAAACCCCATATTCTGCCATTCTCAGGTTTTTCCACAATTGGTTTTTTTGAATCGAAACTGATAAAGATAAAAACACATAACAACTCTAAATTACGCAAAACTAAACTCACTCATAAAATAACAAAGTTCAACAAGTCAGCAAACAAAAACAAGTTAGTTAGAATGGGTCTACAAAGTTTAGAAGTTAGCCTTCTTATTCAGCCATTATGGATTGACGAGATCCAGAATGCGTTTCAAGAGAACTTGAACTTTTTAAGCCACCACTCTAAAAACCGAGATTAGAAAATATTACCTGGGACGAAAGAAATAACCTGAAAAAGCTCAAAAGAAACGACATGAAAATCTCAAATAAACACACTAAAAAGAAAGCAAACAAAAACGAAGCAAACCAGCAAATAGAGATTACAGATGGAGGGTTAAATCCAGTTGACGCCTTTTGTTGCCTTTTCCAAACCAATTTATGCGAGCCATTGTTGGATCAGGTGAATAGACGAATTCTTGTAGTTTGTCAATTAACTCTCCTGCATTTGAAGCTGTAACCAACATTTGCCTTGCTGACGGTGAGATGAAATTTTTTTCTACAGCTTGATCAAGAAAGGACAACAAACCATCAAGAAAATTATTAACATTTAACAAACCAATGGGTTTCCGATGGATGTTTAGCTGTGCCCAAGATGTGATTTGAAATATCTCCTCTAATGTACCATAACCACCCGGCAAAGCTATAAATGCATCGGACTTAACAACCATATGTGCAATACGCTCATGCATACTAGAGACCTGTAACTCTTCCCCGATTGTTTTGCCTACGATATCTCGTACAGCTAATGGTTTAGGGATAATGCCGAGAACTTTGCTCCCTCCTAGGGATGCAGCTGTTGACACACACCCCATTAACCCAAGACTAACCCCTCCATAAATCAAATTAATACCCCTCGTAGCTAATGTCCTACCAAGATCAAGAGCTGCTGTGGTAAACTCTCCATCTTTACCAATTTGCGATCCGCAAAATACGCATATATTGCGGAATCGCTGAATTGGTGTTTTCTCCATTTCTACAAGTGCTCTAATCTTGTGTAAGACAGTTAGATATTATGCTTTTCAATTGCAAGACAGGTTATGGAATGACATATGAAAATATGCAGAATGTATATATACACCCATAAACCTCTCAAATTTTGACACATGGGGACATACTTTCGGTGGGGGTTGCTCGATGCAGATTTATCGCCCCAAATTTTGAAAAAATGAGATATGCTTTCGGCGAGGTTTGACAAAACCTACACACTTGTCTCCCACGTGAAGCATGGAAAATGGAGATACACTTTCGGCGGGGGTTGACAAAACCCCCCACACTTGTCTCCCACGTGAAGCATAAAAAATAGAGATACACTTTCGGTGGAGGTTGACAAAACCTCCACACTTGTCTCCCACGTGTACTTATGCCATAGGGTAGTCATATGGTTTGTCAAAAAGAAAACTTGAAATTAAAACAAACAAAATCCACAAACAACAACACCACAAAAACAACATTGATAATCAGATCAAACGAAACAAGAAAGAAATAAAATTCGACAACAACAACACACATTCAAATATACAAGTAGTTGTGATTGTGGCTCACATCTTCCTCTGGTTTTACGTCCAGTACGGCTGAAACGCCTTCTATGAGTCGGGGATTTGCTTCCCATCCAGTTTTCTTATAACCTGGCAAACAGGGTCGTTTTTAGTCAGATTCCCTAGACTATAACACTGCAATTCATCACGAAATTGTGTCCATAGATTAAGCAATTCACGCTGAACAAGTCCACAAGAATGTGACTCAAGAGTTAATAAAACATTATCCAACGCCTCATTACTCAGACCATTCTTAATAAATGACAGTTTATCTTCTCTATTTCTAAACACAAAACCTAATGAACGACAAGTCTGGTTACAATTCCATCTAGCACATTTATAACATACTTGTAACCTTTTCCCTCTTCGCCTCTTGGCGTAGTAGCTCTTTCCTAGACCAGGCATGTATTTTGCGAGATTAATGTCCGGCTCACCGGACAATCTCACCTTGGCTTCGATAAGCCATCGAATATCAGCAGGCACATTTAGGAGCATCAATGCCCAAAGTCTAGTCATCCGTACTTTATAAATTTTAAACACAGCATTTTGAGGAAGTGAAGGGAAATATTTACGAAGGTTCGATAGAAAGGTATCAGCATCCATTGAAGAGAAGAAAAGGAGAGATATTACCGATAATGCGATTGAGTTTGTTCTTCTCCCCGATATGCACGTTTCAAACCTTCGAACAATGGCTTCAACTCCCGTTTGAATGTTTCCTCAAGCTGTTGCACAACTGAACTCGAAGCACGGAATAATCAAATTAAACAAAACAAAGGAAAAGAAAAGAGCAGAAATGAAACTAAAGGCACATAAAAGAGATAACAACACGATAGCAAACAAAAGTAAAAAACAAGTAAAAAAATATAAAAACAAATAAGACAGATGGCAAAGAGAGATAAACCTGGTCAATTTGATGGTCTACGAAAGGAATCTCCTCGAGACACAAAAATCGATCATTATTATCTTATTTTATTTTTCTTTTCTTGTTTTAATTTATTTTGTAAAAACATTGGGTTGCCTCCCAATAAGCGCTTGGTTTAACGTCCTCAGCCCGACGTTGGTTCCATCATGGTAGGATCCAATCTTCGCTGTGCTTCTCTAGTGGGCTTGGATCCTTCTTCGAACAAGAAATGGTGCAAGCATATGGCTGGGCCTTGGATGTTAGCAATCGTCAACTTAATAGCTCTTTTGTGAACTCTAAGTACTCGAACGCGTTTCTCTTCTTGCAGTGGTGCAAGGCCCATTTCTATTGTAACTAGCAAAGGATCTTTGTCACCCAAAAACACATGCCTCAAATAATCTGGAAGTATCTTAAGCTCCAAGGTATTGGCTTTCATCACATAAGGAAGAAGTTTCTCATTAGATAAAAGCAATTCAATGTACGAAACATCATACCTGTTTGTGATTATAGCTATAGTCTCATCTAAGCATGCCATAGCTTCCTCCATTTCTTTGAACACTTGTATCAACCTTCTTGGTTCTTTGAAATTTTTCTGTCCCTATGTGCTCACTAATAGCCATTTCCAATCCATCCTTGCGAGTTAACTCAAAACATTGTTGTGGCACAGAATCAATAATGTCAACTGCAAAAATAGAATGCAAGTCACTAAGGTACCTCATTGCCTCGAAAATATTGAAACTGATCACTTTGCCATCAAACTCCATGGTGAAAGTGCCATCATGAACATCAATATTGGTTCTAGCATTTTTCAAGGATGGTCTCCCTAAAAGAATCGGAGTTGGATTAGGAGATGTCTCATTCTCTATTTTAAGGACATAGAAGTCTGCTGGGAAAACCAATTGATTCACCTGCACAACACATCTTCTACAACTCTTTTGGGATATGCATTAAAATGATCAGCAAGTTGAATGGTAATACCAGTTTTCGCAAAAGGTCCAAGATTTAAAGAAGCATAAATAGAATATGGCATGACATTAATATATGCTTCTAAATCTAACATAGCTCTTTCAAACTTGGTTTTACCAATGGTGCATGGAATGGTGATCGTACCTGGATTATTGCATTTCGAAGGAATTTTTCTTTGTAGTACAGCTGAAACATTTTCTCCCACACTTACTTTCTCATTCCCTTTTAACTTTCTCTTACTGGTGCATAACTCTTTGAGACATTTTGTATAACAAGGTACTTGCTCGGTAGCATTCAAAAGTGGTATACTCACCTCGATTTTGCGAAAAGTTTCCAGGATTTTCTGTTCTTGTTCCTCCTTCTTCGATTTTACAAATCTACTAGGAAAAGGTGGAGGAGAAACATATGAAGGAATGGGGGTTATAGGATTTACTTGAGAAGTCAGTGTTTTGTTCATGGTGGAAGTGGTGTCATCTCCTTCATCAGTTTGTGTTTTCTTTGGTAGGACATCTAATTGCTCTCCATTTTGCAAAGTTATCGCACAAGAATTCTCTCTTGGATTGATCACCGTTTGACAAGATAATTCTTCTGAGCCTTGGCCATCGAATTTGCTCATGCTAGTGGCCAATTGTCCCATTTGATTTGCCAGGTTTTGGATACTTGCCCCAGTTTCCGGCTGGAATTGCATTGTGTTAGTGGCAAGTGCATTAACAATATCTTCGAGAGACATACCTGAGTTTTGCGAAGCTGGTTGCGGTGCTGGATGTGGCATTGGTGGTGGTTGCATTTGAAATGGTTGCTGCACTCTAGGTTGATTGAAATTTGTGGCCGATTTGGTATCACATTTGGAGTGATTGGTTCATGATTCCAGTGACTGAAATTATGTTGATCTTCCCATCCAGCATTGTAAGTGCTAGAGAAAGGATCATACCATTGCCTCGTTTGTCCTAGAAATCTACCCATGGCATTGGCTTGTTCCATTATTCTTCTTGTAAAGTTGGATACATGTCGATTGGATGCTCCATCGTAGAATATATCCCACATTCATAAGATTTTTTCATTTCTCCTACAGCCATGTTTTCCACAAGAGAGGTTAGCTCAGAAAGTTGTTGTTCAATGTTCGGAGTGCTTACCTCATTTACTCTACATGGTACTTGTGGCTCAAATCCGCTACTGAATTGATAGAAGTTTACTGCCATATTGTCTAAACACAAACAATCAGAAAAGAAAAACAAAGAAAATATGAATCCACAATGAAAACAAAATAACAAATCGATTAGAAAATCAATCCCCGGCAACGGCGCCAAAAACTTGATGCTTTCGAAACTAGCAAGTATACTAGTCGCACAAGTAATAAAGTGATGAGTAAGATATCGTTCCCACGAGGATTGATTCTAATTGAATTTGTTATTCGAAAGCGAAACCAGAATAAATGGGGGGGTTTTGTTGATTGATTAACTAAACTCAATTCGAAAGCAAATGAAGAATAATACAATGCAAAGTTAAATCAATTGATAGATACACAATGAAAGAAATCTGGTTAAGGGATTATTCTCTACCACAAGATATGGATTTGCGAATTAATCACAGAATTGTCATCCAATTACACCATTGAAATTATCAACCGTAGATAACAACAAGCTCTGTTATCCCAATCTTTCCTTACTTTGTTGTTAAATAAAACAGGCTCTTTATTTAATCTCTATCCTTTAAACAACCTAGAACAAGCTCTCTACATTTAATTCAATGGATGCATTACGATAAGAAAGATAGGTTGATCTAAGCAATAAACACACAAGCTCGGATTCTTTAACTTAGGTTGTATTCTCCAATTGCAATCTCTGATCACAATTTTGCTACTAAGGATTAGAAATTCAAGACAATTACGGATCAAGATTTCTAGTCTAGAAATAGACAATATCCAGATTATATTCAGTTGGCCACCCAAATACAATCCAGCAAGCAATCATAAGCATTAGACATGGGAAAATACAAGCAACTTCAATTAGAGAATTGGATAGCAACTTCTTGCACAATCAACTTACAAAAACCATATCAGGGGCTTTGAAATCACCCTCAACCAATTCAGATTCAGTTACACATGTTTAAGACGTGGTAAATACAATACAACATGGAGACATTCCAGAAAATGAAAGGGAAGGGAAAAACTTAGCAAATTTGATGTAATTCTCTTTGGATTGTAGTTCTTCCTCTTTCAAGCTTCCTTTCTCCTTCAAGAACTCCAAGAGATGAAAGAATTCCAGAGCTGCAGCCTCCACCACGTTCTCCCCTCTTCAAGTTATGAAAATAAAACCCAAAAATGTGTTTAAATACTCTGCTACAGTAACCTGCTACAGTGTCCCCGTATTATACATGCTACAGTGATGTGTGGAATTACATTTCTACACTTCTCACACTGTTTTGATTACAACTTTCGGTACACTGAATGGATTCATAAACCGTAATTTTCTCAAAAAAGTAGACTTCGAGAGCTTTTCAACGGTATATGATATGTCATCGGGTTCATTGTATATCAATACAATTAAATCCGAGAAGATGGTTGACTAGCAGAGGTGAAAATGAGGGTTTTACTCCATTTTTGTGCAAGTTGCTCCAAAACTCCTACAAACATCAAAACCACACAAAAACATAAAAATACCAAGGAATATAGCAAAGAAACATGGACGAATTGATATGAAAATGATATATAAATAGACACTTATCATCTAGTCATCCGTACTTTATAAATTTTAAACACAGCATTTTGAGGAAGTGAAGGGAAATATTTACGAAGGTTCGATAGAAAGATATCAGCATCCATTGAAGAGAAGAAAAGGAGAGATATTACCGATAATGCGATTGAGTTTGTTCTTCTCCTAGATATGCACGTTTCAAACCTTCGAGCAATGACTTCAGCTCCCGTTTGGATGTTTCCTCAATCTGTTGCACAAATGAATTCGAAGTACGAATAATCAAATTAAACAAAACAAAGGAAAAGAAAAGAGCAGAAATGAAACTAAAGGCACATAAAAGAGATAACAACACGATAGCAAACAAAAGTAAAAAAAACAAGTAAAAATATAAAAACAAATAAGACAGATGGCAAAGAGAGATAAAACCTGGTCAATTTGATGGTCTACGTAAGGAATCTCCTTGAGACACAAAAATTGATCATTATTACCTTATTTTATTTTTCTTTTCTTTTTTTATTTATTTATTTTTTAAAACATTGGGTTGCCCTCCCAATAAGCGCTTGGTTAACGTCCTCAGCCCGACATTGGTTTTTTTTTTTTTTTCCCCCCCCCCCATTTTACCAAAATTGGCAGGGTCCAATCTTTGCTGTGCTTCTCTAGTGGCTGGGATCCTTTTTCCAACAAGATACTGTCCCATGCATATTCTGGGCTTGGATGTCAACAATCGTCCACCCAATAGCTCTTTTGTGATCTCTAAGTACTCGACGCGTTTCTCTTCTTGTAGTGGTGCAAGGCCCATTTCTATTTTAACTGGCAAAAGATCATTCTTATCCAAGAATCCATGCTTCAAATGATCTGGAAGAGGCTTAAGCTCCAAGGTAGGGGCTTTCATCATAGAAGGCAGAAGTTTCACATTAGATAAAGGAAATTGAATGCACGAAACATCATACCTATTTGTGGTTATAGCTATGGTCTCATCTAAGCTTGCCACAGCTTCCTCCATTTCTTTGGACACTTGTATCAACCTTCTTGATTCCTTGTAATTTTCTGTCCCTATGTGCTCACTAAAAACCACTTCCAATCCATCCTTGTGAGTTAACTCAAAATGTTGTTGTGACAAAGAATCAATAACATCAACTGCAAAAACAGAATGCAAGTCACTAGGGTACCTCATTGTCTCAAAAATATTGAAACGAATCACCTCGCCATCGAATTCCATGGTGAGAGTGCCATCATGAACATCAATCTTAGTTCGAGCAGTTTTCAAGAATGGTCTCCCCAAAAGAATTGGTGTTGGATTAGGAGATGCCTCATCCTCCATTTCAAGAACATAGAAGTCTGCTGGGAAAACCAATTGATTTACCTGCACAAGCACATCTTCCACAACTCCCTTTGGATATGCCTTAGAATGATCAGCAAGTTGAATGGTAATACCAGTTTCCGCAAGAGGTCCAAGATTTAAAGAAGCATAAATAGAATATGGCATGATATTAATAGATGCTCCTAAATATAACATAGCTCTTTCAAACTTGGTTCTACCAATGGTGCATGGAATGGTGAACGTACCTGGATCTTTGCATTTCGGAGGAATTTTTCTTTGTAGTACAGCTGAAACATTTTCCCCCACGCTTACTTTCTCATTTCCCTTCAACTTTCTCTTGTTGGTGCATAACTCCTTGAGAAATTTTGCATAACGAGGTACTTGCTTAATAGCAGCCAGAAGTGGTATATTTACCTCGATCTTGCGAAAAGTTTCCAAGATTTCCTGTTCTTGTTCCTCCTTCTTTGATTTTACAAATCTGCTAGGAAAAGGTGGAGGAGTAACATATGAAGGAATTTGAGTTTTAAGGTCTACCTTAGAAGATGATGTTTTGTTCATGGTGGAAGTGGTGTCATCCCCTTCATTAGTTTGTGACCTTTTTTTGTGGAACTTGTAATTGCTTTCCACTTCTCAAAGTGATTGCACTAGCATTCTCTCTTGGATTGATCACTCTCTGAGAAGGTAATTTTTCTAAGCTCTTACTCTCGAATTTGCTCATGTTAGTAGCCAATTGTCCCATTTGATTTTCCAGGTTTTGGATACTTGCCCTCGTTTCCTGCTGAAATTGCATTATGTTAGTAGCAAGTACTTTAACAATGTCCTGGAGATCCATACCTGAGTTTTGTGGAGCTAGTTGTGGTGCTGGTTGTGGTTCCATTTGAAATGATTGCTGCACTCTTGATTGATTGAAACCTGGTGGCTGATTTGGTATGGCATTTGGAGTGATTGGTTGATGATTACTGTAAATTTGGCTTGGTTGTCCTAGAAATCCACCAATGGCATTGGCTTGTTCCGTATCTCCTTTCTTGCAAAGTTGGACACATGTCGGTTGGATGGTCCATGACAGAACATACTCCACATGCATAAGATTGCTGCATATGTCCTACAGCCATTTTTTTTACAAAAGAGGTAAGTTCACAAAGTTGTTGTTCAATGTTTGAAGTACTTACCTCATTTACTCTTTTTGGTAGTTGTGACTCAAATTGACTGCTGAATTGTTGGGAGTTCGCTGCCATGTCACTAATCAAACGTCTTGCCACGTTCGGTGTTTTATTAACTAGTGCTCCACCACTAGCAGCATCAATGATACTCCTTTCCATGGGTAGGAGACCCTCCTAGAAATATTGAATTAGGAGTCCATCACTAATTTGGTGGTTTGGACAGCTAGCACATAACCTCTTAAATCTCTCCCAATATTCATGAAGTGATTCTCCATTGTGTTGTCGAATGCCACTAATATCTTGTTTAATGTTTATAACTTTCGAAGTGGGAAAGTATTTCTCTAAAAAGAGTTTACTTATCTCATTCCACGTGGTAATGGTACCCGATGGTAGATAGTATAGCCAATCTTTTGCCGAATCTGCTAATGAGAATGGAAAAGCTCTCAATTTTATTTGGTCCTCAGACACGCCACTTGGCTTCATACTTGAGCATACCACATGAAATTCTCTGAGGTATTTGATAAGATCCTCTCCTGCAAAACCATGAAATGTAGGCAAGAGATGAATTAGTCCAGATTTAAGCTCAAATTCTACCTCAAAATTGGTGCTTATGCATAGCGGTTGTTGATCAATAATTGGAGCCGCTAACTCCTTAAGAGTCTGATCGTTTTCCATCGCCATTGCTTCTGATTCAAATTTGATTGAACTACAAGAAGAGGGGAGGGAAGTATGTCGTGCAAGGTCAAATTCTGGAGGTGGAGTTGAAATTGACCGATTTAGCCTTAAATTCGAGGATTGAAGAAACTCCTTAATTCTCTTAAGTCGTTGATCCGCTTCTCCCTCAGACATAAAAGCCTAAACACAAACAATCAGGAAATAACAATCAAGAATCAGTACTAAAAATAGAATAACAAATTGATTAGAAAATCAATCCCCGGCAACGGCGCCAAAAACTTGATGCGTTCGAAACTAGCAAGTATACGAGTCGCACAAGTAATAAAGTGATGAGTAAGATATCGTTCCCACGAGGATTGATTCTAATTGAATTTGTTATTCGAAAGCAACAATAAACTAAAAGAGGGGGGTTTTGTTGATTGATTAATAAGATGAAATATTAATGCAAGTAAAGAATAACAAAACAGAAAGTTAATTGGAGTGAAAACTCAATGAGAGAAACCTGGTTAAGGGATCCTTCTCTACCACAAGATATGGATTTGCGAATTAATTGTAGAATTGTCATCCCTGTCTCTTATACACATCTAGATGTGTATAAGAGACAGGTAGATAACAACAAGCTCTGTTATCCCAATCTTTCCTTACTTTGTTGTTAAATAAAACAAGCTCTTTATTTAATCTCTATCTATTAAAAAACCTAGAACAAGCTCTCTAAATTTAATTCAATGGATGCATTACGATAAGAAAGATAGGTTGATCTAAGCAATAAACACACAATCTCGGATTATTTAACTTTGGTTATATTCTCCAATTGTAATCTCTGATCACAATTTTGCTACTAATGATTAGAAATTCAAGACAATTATAGATCAAGATTTCTAGTCTAGCAATAAATCACAACCAGATTATATTCAGTTGGCCACTCAAATACAATCAGCAAGCAATCATAAGCATTAAATATGGGAAATACAAGCAACTTCAATTAGAGAATTGGATAACAATTCCTTACACAATCAACTTACAAAAACCATATCAGGGGCTTTGAAATCACCCTCAAACAATTCAGATTCAGTTACACATGTTTACGAACATGGTAAATACAATACAACATGGAGACATTCCAGAAAATGAAAGGGAAGGGAAAAACTTAGCAAATTTGATGTAATTCTCTTTGGATTGTAGTTCTTCCTCTTTCCAAGCTTCCTTTCTCCGTCAAGAACTCCAGGAGATGAAAGAATTCCAGAGCTGCAGCCTCCTCCCACGTTTTCCCCTCTTCAAGTTATGAAAATAAAACCCTAAAATGTGTTTAAATACTCTGCTACAGTTAATTGCTACAGTGCCCCGTATTATACATGCTACAGTGGCTTGTGGAATTATATTTCTATACATTTCACACTGTTTTGATTAGAACTTTTGGTACACTGAATGGATTTATAAACCGTAAATTTCTCCAGAAAATAGACTTCGAGAGCTTTCCAACGGTATATAATATGTCGTCGGGTTCATTGTATATCAATACAATTAAATCCGAGAAATCACTGACTAGCAGAGGTGAAAATGAAGGGTTTTACTCCATTTTTTTGCAAGTTGCTCCAAAACTCCTACAAACATCAAAACACACAAAAACATAAAAATACCACGGAATATAGCAAAGAAACATGGACGAATTGATATAAAAGTAATACATAAATAGACCACCTATACTGTTGCGGTGCTGGATGTGGCATTGGTGTTGGTTGCATTTGAAATGGTTGCTGCACTCTAGGTTGATTGAAACTTTGTGGCCGATTTGGTATCACATTTGGAGTGAATGGTTGATGATTCCAGTAACTGAAATTATGTTGATCTTCCCATCCAGCATTGTAAGTGCTAGAGAAAGGATCATACCATTGCCTCGCTTGTCCTGGAAATCCACCCATGGCATTGGCTTGTTCCATATATTCTTCTTGTAAAGTTGGATACATGTCGATTGGATGCTCCATCGTAGAATATATCCCACATTCATAAGATTTTTGCATATCTCCTAAAGCCATGTTTTCCACAAGAGAGGTTAGCTCAGAAAGTTGTTGTTCAATGTTCGGAGTGCTTACCTCATTTACTCTCCATGGTACTTGTGGCTCAAATCCGCTACTGAATTGATAGAAGTTTACTGCCATGTTGTCTAAACACAAACAATCAGAAAAGACAAACAAAGAAAATATGAATCAACAATGAAAACAAAATAACAAATCGATTATAAAATCAATCCCAGGCAACGGCGCCAAAAACTTGATGCGTTCGAAACTAGCAAGTATACTAGTCGCCAAAAGTAATAAAAGTGATGAGTAAGAGAGCGTTCCAAGAGGATTGAGTCTATGAATTCGTATTTTCCTAGCAACAAAAACTAAAACAGGGGGGGTTTGTTGCAGGATTAACTAAAGGAAATATTAATGTAATACACAATAATACAACAAAAAGTATAAATGGAGTGAAAAATCAATAAGGAGGAACCTGGTAAGGGATCCTTCTCTACCACAAGATATGGATTTGCAAATTAATTGTAGAATTGTCATCCAATTACACCTTGAAATTATCAACCGTAGATAACAACAAGCTCTGTTATCCCAATCTTTCCTTACTTTGTTGTTAAACAAAACAGGCTCTTTATTTAATCTATATCCATTAAACAACCTAGAACAAGCTCTCTAAATTTAATTCAATGGATGCATTATGAAAAGAAAGACAGGTTGATCTAACAATAAACACACAAGCTCGGATTATTTAACTTAGGTTATATTCTCCAATTGCAATCTCTGATCACAATTTGCTACTAATGATTAGAAATTCAAGACAATTACGGATCAAGATTTCTAGTCTAGCAATAGACAATATCAAGATTATATTAAGTTGGCCACCCAAATACAATCCAGCAAGCAATCATAAGCATTAAACATGGGAAAATACAAGCAACTTCAATAAGAGAATTGGATAACAATTCCTTGCACAATCAATTCACAAAAACCATATCAAGGGCTTTGAAATCACCCTCAACCAATTCAGATTTAGTTACACATATTCAGATAGAATACAAATACAATACACTATGGAGACATTCCAGAAAATGAAAGGGAAAGGGAAAACTTAGCAAATTTGATGAAATCTCTTAGGATTTGTAGTTTTTCCTCTTTCCCAGCCTTCAATCTCCTTCAAGAACTCCAAGAGATGAGAGAAATCCAAAGATGCAGCCGCCTCCACGTTCTCCCCTCTTCAAGTTATGAAAATAAAACCCTAAAATGTGTTTAAATACTCTGCTACAGTAACCTGCTATAGTGTCCCGTATTATACATGCTACAGTGATGTGTGGAATTACATTTCTACACTTCTCACACTGTTTTGATTACAACTTTCAGTTAACTGAATGGATTCATAAACTGTAAATTTCTCCAAAAAGTAGACTTCGAGAGCTTTTCAAAGGTATATGATATGTCATCGGGTTCATTGTATGTCAATACAATTAAATCCGAGAAGATGGTTGACTAGCAGAGGTGAAAATGAAGGGTTTTACTCCATTTTTGTGCAAGTTGCTCCAAAACTCCTACAAACATCAAAACCACACAAAAACATAAAAATACCAAGGAATATAGCAAAGAAACATGGACGAATTGATATGAAAATGATATATAAATAGACACTTATCAATATACCTTTATTATGAAGAACAAAACAAGAAACAAGACACTTCAAACAACATGAAATAAACAAACTACACATTTACTGAGAGAGAATGCGTTTCAAGAGTTAAGAAAACCCCATATTCTGCCATTCTCAGGTTTTCCCACAATGTTTTTTTTTCGAATCGAAACTGATAAAGACAAAAACACACAACAACTCTAAATTACACAATACTAAACTTACTCATAAAAGAACAAAGTCCAACAAGCCAGCAAACAAAAACAAGTCAATTAGAATGGGTCTAAAAAGTTAGAAGTTAGCCTCCTTATTCAGCCATTATGGATTGAAGAGATCCAGAATGTGTTTCAAGAGAACTTGAACTTTTTAAGCCACACTCTAAAAACCGAGATTAGAAAATATTACCTGGGACGAAAGAAATAACCTGAAAAAGCTCAAAAGAAATAACATGAAAACTCTCAAATAAATACAATAAAAAGAAAGCAAACAAAAACAAAGCAAACCAGCAGATAGAGAGTACAGATGGAGCGTTAAATCCAGTTTACGCCTCTTATTGCCTTCTCCAAACCAATCTATCCGAGCCATGGTTGAATCAGGCGAATAGACGAATTCTTGTAATTTGTCAATTAACTCCCCTGCAGTTGAAGCTGTAACCAGGATTTGCCTCGCTGACTGTGAGATGAAGTTTTTTTCTACTGCTTGATCAAGAAAAGACAACAAACCATCAAAAAAAATATTGACATTTAACAAACCAATGGGTTTCCGATGGATGTTTAGCTGTGCCCAAGAGGTGATTTGAAATATCTCCTCTAATGTACCATAACCACCGAGCAAAGCTATAAATGCATCAGATTAATGACCATATGTGCAATACGCTCATGCATGCTAGAGACCTGTAACTCTTCCCCCATTGTGTTGCCTATGATATCTCGTACAGCTAATGGTTCAGGGATAATGCCGAGAACTTTACTTCCTCCCAAGGATGCAGCTGTCGACACACACCCCATTAACCCAAGACTACCCCCTCCATAAATCAAATGAATACCCTCGCAGCTAATGTCCTACCAAGATCAAGAGCTGCTGTTGTAAACTCTCCATCTTTACCAAATTGCGATCCACAAAATACGCATATATTTTGGAATCGCCGAAGTGGTGTTTTCTCCATTTCTAAAAGTGCTCTAAACTTGTGTAAGACAATGATGCACGTTAGGTATTATGCGATTTAAGTGCAAGACAGGTTATAAAATGACATTTGAAATTATGCAGAATGGATATATACACACGTAAAACTCTCAAATTTGACACATGGGGACATAATTTCGGTGGGAGTTGCTCGATGAAGATTTATCGCCCCAAGATTTGAAAAAATGAGATATGCTTTCGGCGAGGTTTGACAAAACCTACACACTTGTCTCCCACGTGAAGCATGGAAATGGAAATACACTTTCAGTGGGATCTTGACAAAACCGCCTGCACTTGTCCCCACGTCGAAGCATGAAAAGTAGAGATAATCTTTCGGCGGAGGTTGACAAAACCTCACACTCGTCTCCCAAGTAAGTTGTGCTATGGACATGGGGTAGTCATAGGGTTTGTCAAAAAACAGAAAACTTGAAATTAAACAAACAAATCAATAAAAAACAACAACCCCAAAACAACATCGATAATCAGATCAAACGAAACAAGAAGAAAATAAACTTCGACAACAACAACACACATTCAAATATAAAGTAGTTTGTGATTGTGGCTCACATCTCCTTGGTTTTACGTTTCACCAGTACGGCTTGAATACGACTTGTCATGAAGAGGGGATTGACTTCCCATCCAGGTGTTCTTATAAGCTGGCAAACAGGTGTTTAGTCAGATTCCCTAGACTATAACACTGCAATTCATCACGAAATTGTGTCCACAGATTTAGCAATTCACGCTGAATAAGTCCACAAGAATGTGACTCAAGAGCTAATAAAACATTATCCAGCGACTCATTACTGAGACCATTCTTAATAAACGAGAGTTTATCTTCTCTATTCTTGGACACAAAACCTAATGAACGACAAGTCTGGTTACAATTCCATCTAGCACATTTATAGCATACTTGTAACCTCTTCGCTCTTCAACTCTTGGCGTAGTAGCTTTTTCTTAGACCAGG
>SNVD02002951.1:0-16901 GCA_013180625.2 Boswellia sacra | reverse complement strand
AGATGAAGTTAATTCAGAAGATGCAAATACTATAAATATGCTTAAATGGAGAAATTTAATGACACTATTAATGTAATGTGATGAATTAAGCTCTTATTAAATATAAATATTTAAGTGTTCATCACAGCCTCTAACCAGCTTATTGCTAGTCCCTAGCAATTAAAGCGTTATTATTTAGAAGTTATTTATAGAATTTTAAATCTAAGGTGGTCATTATCACACTCTCATTGATTCCATCCAAATAAACAAACTCTCAACCGTTTTTTTCTCTTTTTCTTTTTTTTTAAAGACTCATGTACCCTTTAGTCAAGATATTGACAAATCTTTCTTTTTGTGCTTAGTCGACATATGACTACGGGGCTTATTAGAAAGGTGTCATATCGGTTATATTATTTTTTAAGGGTAACATCCTTAGACAAGGGACATTCATTCAAATATATATATAAATATATATATATATATAACCCATGTAGCGAGCCTTAGGCTCATGACTCCCAGACCAGTTGGCCTTAGGGCATTAGGTGTCAAAACACCTCTACGAGCTTAACGACTTAGGTCGCCAATGCTTTATTTTTGCTGAGAAACTTATAGATTATGCAATATTCAATCTCTTTAAGCTTTCTCCTTAATCCATGTAACGAGCTTTGGGCCAATAGCTCCAAAACCAATTGGTCTTAGGGTATTAGGTGTTAAGGCACCCCTCAGGCTTAATTGCTCAAATTAAGGAGGTTACGAGACCAAACTTATCCACAATTGCTTTTTTTTTTTTTGCTTTCACTTTTTTTTCTTTTTCTTTTTAACTTTCCCCTTCCTTTTGTTGTTATCCTAAACAAAACAAAAGAACTTAAATATTACAACATTTCATTTTATCACCCACAATCATGCATCAAGGTGTGTGTGTGTGTGAAAAAAGGTTCGTGAATACTTGCTTAATAAGTACATGAGCAAACAATTTATTAAATGACAAAGTTATGAGAGTTCAAAGATTTGAATAATTCAAAGTGAAGTGACTAAGACATCCTCGTTATAAAATTCAAAAATCAAAAATAAATAATACCAAGTTAGCTAAAATAAGTCTTCAAAACTATAAAATCAAAACAAAATGACAAATTGGTTAGAATGTGTTTCAAGAGTTCGAAATAACCATCTTTACTCTGCCATTCCTAACCTAGAATGCATCCTAAGAGGATTTCAACTTCTTACACCACACTTTGAATCTAATTACTAACTCTTTTTTTTTTTTTACAAAAAGAAAATTTAAAACACACTTATGTCTACTATCCTTCCCCCTCAACCAAATGAAACATTATCCTCAATGTTTAAATGTAGAGAGATGAAGTATAGGAGGCATTACCTGAAGCTTCAATTGTTCAAAAGATAAGACCTGAAAGACATGTGAAATAAAATGCTACAAATAAAATAAAAGACAAGAAAAATTACAAACGAAGATTTAGATCCAATTTGCACTTTTTATTTTGTCCTTCTAACCAATTAATTTGAGTTATAGCTGGGTCAGGTTCATGCTCAACTGCTTTTAATTTGTCAAGTAATTCACTAGCAGTAGTCGTAGAAACAAGGATCTATTGCATCGAATGAGGGATAAAATTCTGTTCTATAGCTGCATCAACAAAACGTATCAAAGGATCAAAGAAATTTTTCACATTCAACAAACCTATGGGTTTTTTATGGAGATTCAGTTGGGCCCAAGAGGCAATTTGAAAAATTTCTTTGAGAGTACCAAAGCCACATGATAAAGCAATAAAGGCATCCAAATTAATAAGCATATATGCCATGCATTCATGCATAGAAAAGGCATGTAACTCCTTCGTAACCGTTTTTCCACTGATGCTTTCTACAGCCAAAGCTTTAGGAATAACACCTAAAACTTTACTGCCTCTTACAAGTGTAGCTGTTGACACACAACACATTAGCCTGAGGCCCCCTCCCCCATAAACCACATAAATATTTCCTTCAACTAATAGCCTACCCAGATAATTTACTACTGCTATAAACTTTTCACTTGTTCCAGGTCGAGATCCACAGAGTACACATATCTTTTGGATTCGACATTTTGAAGTTCCCTCCATGTCTATACAACTCTCTAACTATATGTGTGAAGTGAAGAACAAGAGATGTCATATTTATTCTAATATGTTGACCCAGGTATGGCAACCCAAGAAGGGGGTGAATTGGGTTTTTATTTATCAAAACGGATTTAGAAAACTTTTCTTGAAAGATCAAAATTATTTAACTCTTTCTTTGAGAATAAAGGCGAAGAAGATGAAATTAGAATTTATCAAAGATGCAATCAAAAGAATAATAATGATGAACAATCACAAGTGCAAGCAAATGTAAAGAGGAAAGGGATAGAGAGAGTACAAACTCAATTTACGTGGTTCGGCAAACCTTGCCTACGTCCACGGGCTCCTAGCTCCATAAGCTAGGCTTTCCACTAAGTTGTAGAAATCTTTACAACTTGCTTGATGAACAACCTCACCAAGACTTTTTCCTTCAACCCTTGATGACACCACACCAAGAGTTCTTCTTGATGAACAACCTCACCAAGGCAACTTCCCTCAACTCTTGATAACACCACACCAAGAGTTCTTCTTGATGAACAACCTCACCAAGGCAACTTCCTTCAACCCTTGATAACACCACACCAAGAGTTCTTCTTGATGAACAACCTCACCAAGGCACCTTCCTTCAACCTGTCTCTTATACACATCTAGATGTGTATAAGAGACAGCTTGATAACACACAACAAGAGTTTTCTCAAGGATAACTATTATCCTTTACAAGAATATCTCACTCTCACCACAATACAAGAACAAAGATAATTTTTACAACAAAAGTATAACTCTCTTCAAAAAGTAGATAAACAATATAAAAGCTCTCTAGACTTGATATTTCTCTTGTTTTTTGCTTGATAGATGCTTCTATTACTCTTTTTGAATGCATAGGAGAAGGGATCCTTTTATAGGCAAATGGGATGAACTTAATCAAGTGAAGACACCAACTCTAAATTTTATGCCCACCGTAAAAACTGAAATCTTGTCTGTCATTTTTGTCAATTTTTCGTTTGAAATTTGAAAATATGCAAAACATAAAAGATCTGGAAAATTGAATAAGCTTTCTAACTCATCAAGAACCAAGTTATTTGGATATCTCTAGCTCAAGATATGGCGAAAACACCATTCGGTGCTCATGTGACTTGATTTTTCTTCCATATGTTAGTCCACCAAATTGAATGATAATTCTGTCAGCCTTCCATTTGAAATTTGAATTTCTTCAAAACATAAGATTTCCAAAACATTAGAAATCAAAGCATTTTGATATCTCTATCTTAAGATATGGCCAAAACACCATTCGGTACTCATGTGAGTTGATTTTTCTTCTCTGTGTCAGTCCACCGAATTGCATGTCAATTACGTCGGCCTTCCATTTGAAATTTGAATTTCTTCAGAACATATGAAATGTGCCTCATTAAGTCCTCTTTCTAATGCCACAAGAATCAAGTTATTTTGATTTTTTTATCTCAAGATATGTCCAAAAGAGTATTCGGTGCTTATGTCAGCTGCTTCCATTTGTCTTTCAACTTGCATGATGATTTGGACAACCTTGCACTTGAAATTTGAATTTCATTAAAACATATGAAATGTTATAAATTGAGTAAGCTTTCCAAAGGCTCAGGAATCACATCATTTGGATATTTTTAGAGATATATATGACCAATTGATTGAACATTGCTCATGTGTCACATTCCTTGAGTCAATCCTTGTTCTTAAACTTTGGTGCCTTTAACATGTAGTCTTCTCCTTAGCTTCAACACTTCATTTTAATAAGCTTTTTCTTGATTTTACAATTATTTCAATGATATTACTCTTGCACATAAATAAACATGTTAGTAAATCACAATTAATCAATGTGTATTGTTATCATCAAAATTATCATGTAGCCTTAGGGCTAACAATCTATATAGATAGCTCAACTATTTGTTGAAAAAGTTTGACAATAAAACATAGAAATTCAAAAAAATGACAGAAATAAGACATCATAAATGCATGAGTCAACCGAAAGATAGAGATATTAATTCAAAAATGACAGTTGTAAAGCATAAAAATTAAAAAATGATAGTTGTAAGGCATTAAAATTCAAAAATGATAGCACACATGCATATGTACAGGTAGTTGTGACTGTGGCTCACATCTTCCTCTGGTTTTACGTCCAAAAATGGCTTAAACATCTTCTATGAGTTGGGGATATGCTTCCCATCCAGTTTTCTTATAAACTGACAAACAGGTTCATTTTGAGTCAGATTCCCGAGACTGTAACATTCCTGCTCTTCTAGAAATTGTGTCCATAATTTTAAAATTTTACGCTGCACAATTCCACAAGAATGCGTCTCAAGAGTCAATTGGATATTATCCAAAGACTCCCAACTCAGTTCATTCCTGATGAATTGTAGCTTATCCTCTCGATTGTTAGATAAATATCTCAACGAGCGGCAACGCTGGTTACAAGTTCATCTTGCACATTTGCGAAACTTGTAACCTTTTTGCTCTTCACTTTTTGGCGTAAGAGCTTTTTCCTAAACCTGGCATGTGAGAAACTAGATTATCTGAAAATTCACAAGATGATTAAACCTTGGCTTCAATTAACCATCTTAAATCAGTAGGAATACCCTTACGCATCAACATCCTTAGTGTTTTTGCTCGAGCTTTGTAAATTTTAAGCAAATCTTTTTGAGGAAGAGAGGGAAAACGTGTATGTAGATTCAGGAGAATGGTATCCATGTGAAGAAAATGAGATCTAGAGAAGAAAAAAAATGAATACAAGGTGAGCAACAGTTTGTAAGGAGCTGAAAAACCGACTTCAAAAGTCATGGAGTGTCGTATCTGTCACTTGACCAAAAAATAAAATAAAATAAAAACACAAGAAAGAAATAAAAGCACACAAAAGAAAATAAAAATAAAATAGAAAATGATAGAAAAACAGAGAATAACAACAAAAATAGAAAATATGGTACAGACAGATAAAACCTGATTAATCGTGATAGATAATGTCCAGAAGAAGAATCTCTTTGAAACATATAAGGTAATTTACCACGATCAAAAATATGTCATTGAGGTGGTACTTCTCTTTTTCTTTTATTTGTGAGAATGGAAAAGATTACCATTGGTTGAGTTTTTTTGTCCTTGAGGCATGCATTCTTGAGTATGGATGTTTCTTCCTGCCTTTTTTCAAAAAATGGCTCCCAACTCTTAATCTCCTTCACCTGTACAAAATCAAGTTATGAAAATTCTTTAGAAGCAATGGGCTCTAGTTGCACACTTGGTTCAAATGAACTGGTTAACCTGATTTCTGAAGGACTTGAAAAATTCTTATTTTGGATACAGCCTTCCATATTAGTTTTAGTTCTATTAGCTTCCTCATTTTCATCATGCCTGAAAAATTCATTAATGTCAAAATTTTGGTTGACGACATAAATGAGGATTTGGTCTTCTCCTTGTTAGATGTAGGTTTAATAACCTCTTCCTTATCCTTTGGGATTGATTCATCATCTTTCTCAGAAGGGTTAAGAACATGTTCTTTATCAACTTTACCATCGTGAAGAGTACTGACCGAATCTTTGTCTAGATGTTGGCCCCTTGAATTGCTCACATGTGGATTGATGGGGTTTGGCTCTAGTTGAGATGGAAACTCGCCTTCTCTTGAGAACTAAGTGCAAATGCAAGTTTTTCAAGAGCATCATTCAAGTCACTACAAGAAAAATGACCATATTTGACAGTCAAAAACTACCAAATATACATATTTGACGGTCTTGAAAGCGCCACCAATGGTACCGCAGGCAATCTACCAAATATGCATCTAACTATACTTGACGGTTTTTGACCGCCAAGTATAATAGGTTTAAAAATTAAAAAAAATATACTTGGCTGTATTTGGCCGCCAAGTATAATAGTTTCAAAAATTAAAAAAATATACTTGACAGTTTTTAGCTACCAAGTATTTAAAAATATATATATATATATATATAAAACAGGTATCATTGTTAAATAATATAATTTTATAGCATTCTTTGTCCATACACTAATCTCATTGCAATGAGTATAATACAATTTTTGAATTTTTTAATATTCAGCAGCCTTTTTCCTTTGATCATCGGGACAAGGGCATTGAGAATATGTATAAGACAACATAATATCCCAGAATCAAGAAGAGATTTTTTATCAATAGGCTGCAAATGATAATGATAAATGTGACCACGTTTTCTTATCAAATAAAAAGAGTAACAAATAATAATGAAAAATAACCAAATTCCCATGCTTTAACATATATCAAAATGAATCTGGAGTACACACTCATGTGCACATTGATCCATAACTTTTTATATTTCACTAATCACATCTTGAGAATTTTAAAAAACTTCATCTCCATCGGCAACATAATTTTCATTGTTAATGAAATTTGAATTAATCAGAAAAGTCAATTCATACACATCACGATAAACAATTCGAAGAAGATCAATCTTGAATACCAAGATAAATGATACAACAAGACAAAGAATATCATGAATAATTCAGAATAGGATATTCCATAACATAGTATGTGAACACAAATTACAGTCTCACCAAGTAGATTCTATAAAGGTACATGGATAATGAAAACATACCCCAGATACAAGGACTTCAACTTCAGTTAACAAATTTGAACCAAGATTGATGCCATCCTGCAGAAAAGTACACATGAGCGACTTCAACACCTAATCATCAGTCAACATATGCAAAACAAAAACATTTAGACCAACAAACTTACTTTTGTGGCCTCCGAAAAAAACTTTAACACTTTTATTACATCCAAAGATCTTGTTTTGCTGCTGATTTTTAACTTCTCAACATCAGTTACAAATACTCTTTCCACAACAAAAGAGAATATATGTGTTTCAACTAACCTGTATATTCATCAAAGATGTCCAAATTGGTTACTGTGCTCACAATTAGAGAATGTACAAAGCATAGCGATCTCATCTATAATATTATATGAAAATATTCTCAGTACTACAACATGTACTAAATGTGGCACAATAGATATTCAAAAAACGATTTAAAAAAAATCACTAATCCTATTCAATAGTGGCAAGCTTACAGTAGTTTGACCTATAGGAATAGTTCTCTGACGTGATTGTATACAAAAGTTAATATAAGAGATAAAGAAACAAATAAAATGCTGCCTCTAAAAGAACAATCTTATACAAACAAGACTACACAAAATAATTGCTGCCTTATTTTTAACAAGTAATAACTTTTGTTTTTGTAAAAATAATAATAAAACAGTTCAAAGCAACAATAATTAGAATATGATATTTTATTGTGTAACAAAACATCTTAGTCCAAAGAAGCATGTTAGACATTGATGAACACTTAAATATGCATGTTTAATAAGAGTTTAGTTCATCATATTGCATTAATAGTGTCATTAAATTCCTCAACTTAAGCATATTTGTAGCATTTGCATCTTTGGAATTAATTTCTCTTAATTTTGGTTTTGTTACAGGTTCGGTAAAATGGGCATAACTCTCTATTTATAGATCAGAATGGTGCAATTCTTAATGTTTTGGAAAGCTGATTTAATTTTCTACAAGATTGTATTTCACAAACATCATCAAATTCGGGCTCTTAGTGAACCAAAATTGGGCTTGAATTGAACCCATCTACAGTCTCGGCCCAGTCTGACCAGGCCTCAGTATTTGGACCGTATCTCTCAAAATACGTATCCAAATTGTGCAAATCAATATGTTCTAGAAAGCTGAGAGAAATATCTACAACTTTCATGAAGAAATGTGATTAAAATTCACAACATTTCGATGTCAAAATTGATGGTCAAAGTCGGTGCCTAATGATCCCAATTGTCGAAGATATTTACAACTAATATTTGACAATTATGCCCTTGTAATTTGACAAGTTTGCCCCTGGATGTATCTATAAATAGAGGTGCCTTGTGACCATTAGGGCATCTTGGCCTTGGCTGGAACATTTTGGCTTTGGCTAGGATCTTGTATTGTGTTTTGTGTGTTTATGTTATTAATGAATTTCCTTTTTCTTACATTTTATTTTCTTTCTATTATAATGTTCTTCTAATTTCTCTTTTGCTAAGGTGAAAGGGTGAAACCCTTGATATGAGAATAAGGATTCTCTAACCCTTAATATGTGCTTAATAATCTTAATCTTATAATGATTATTCAATATGATTTATATTTAATTTCTTAATCAATCTTGACACCACTCGTAAAGTGGAGGTCTTGATCCATTGTCGACAATCCTTGGCACATCAAATGCTTGGATCCTTTCTAGATGATGTATGGTTCTTCCTTACCGACACGAATCTAGTTAGGAACCTTGATTTGTTGTAGACATATGATGATTGGCACATTGGATGCTTGAACCCATTTACAAGAAGTGGTATAAATATTGGTAACGAAACAAATATAATTCATATAACTAAAATGGGTTAATTATCCTTATTTAAAATATCAAGGGCGGATCCCCTAACCTTAGCCTTCATTATTATTGTGTTAATTCCTCTTGTACTTTAATTATTCTATTGTTATGAACTTTTATTTTATTTACTATGGTAGGTTCTACCACCTTATGAAATTGTTCTTTAATTTACTATGGTTGGTTATACCACCTATTTCCATGGATGGTTTTACCTCCTCTTGCTTTTTGTTTTATATTTGAATGGTCGGTAATACCGCCTATCATCTTACATATTTATTGATATTATCTTGTCATTTCTTTCAATTATTCCATATCATATTTGCTTAACTTAAAATTTGTAACGCTAAAATCCCCTTCCTCGTGGATCGACCCCGGACTCACCGGGTTTATTACTTCGACACTCCTATACTTGGGAGACAATCCTTTTTCGGATGTGTCAAGTTTTTGGCGCCGTTGCCGGGGAAGGTAAAAATTGGCATACAAAATTGTAAGTATTCTCTTTTCTCATTTCTATTTTTATTTTTCTTGTATGTGTTTCTCTTTTCTCTCCCCATTTCTATTTTTATTTTTCTTGCATGTGCTCATCTTTTCTTTCTCTTTGCATTAGTTGGTAGAATTGTTTGTAGCCACTCATCTTCTTTGGAAAACATGCTCATACCAAACCAAGGACATTAATGGATTACATAAGAACTCATGCACAATCATGCATAGTCTTCCCTCATGATGCAAATATTTCAACCATGAATCGGATTTCATTCAATTCTTACCCCATTTTCATGGCCTAGATGTTGAAAACCCCTTTTTGCATTTGAGAGAATTTAAAGATTTTTGCAATATCTATTGTGACCTAAATTGTAGCATAAACATCTTTAGATTAAAGCTTTTTCCTTTTTCTTTAAAAGATAAAGCTAAAACATGGCTACAAAATCTTAAGTCAGGATCCATTAGTTCATGGGATGAAATGCAACAACAATTTTTGAAAAAATTCTTTCCTCCCTATAGAACAAATTCTCTCAAAGAGCAAATCATCAATTTCACTCAAAAACAAGGGGAGACCTTTTACCAAGGTTGGGATAGGTATAAAGCATTGCTTAATACTTGTCCTCATCATGGTTTTGAAACATGGGAACTAGTTTTAATTTTCTATGAAGGTCTTACACATCAAGCTAGGCAAATGGTAGAATTAATGTGTAATGGACAATTTGAAAATAAAGACCCTGATAAAGCCATGGATTTCCTAGACTTACTAGCGAAAAATGCCCAAAATTGGAACAATGTTGGCACCTATGAGGTACCAAGAACATCTAGTATAGGCATTTATAACATTAGGGAGAATCATGATCATCATGCTAAATTTGCATCCCTAGCTAGAAAAGTCAAGAATTTAGAAATGTGGTCTATGCAAGAAATTGTTTGTCACACTTGTAATTCTAGCGATCATCCTACGGATGATTGCCCAATTGTGCCTACCTTTAGAAAAAGTCTCCATGAGCAAACCAATGTTTTAAACACTTTTCAAAGGTCAAATCCTAATCTTCACTCACAGAATTTTGGATGGAAAAATCACTTGAATTCTGATTGGAGGAATGATAATAATGAACAATTTCATCAACCTCCTTTTCAATCATATCAAAATTTTCAAAAATCTCATGATCATAAATCTCATGATCATGCATCTTATGAGGATCTCGAAGAAACATTGAATTCATTCATTGCAAAGCAAGAGGTTTTTAATAGCCAAGTTGCTCAAACTATAGAAAACTTGAATGATGCTCTTGAAATACTTGCATTTGCACTTAATACTCATGAGAAAGGTGAGTTTCCATCTCAACTAGAGCCAAACTCCATCAATCCACATGTGAGTAATCCAAGGGGCCAACATCTAGACGAAGATTCGGTAAGTACTCTTTATGATAGTAAGGTTTATAAAGCACATATTCTTAACCCTTATGAGAAAGATGATGAATCAATCTTAAAGGGTAAGGAAGAGGTTAATAAACCTACACCTAACAAGGAAGAGATCGAATCCTCATTTATGCCCTCATGTCATCATACGAAGGAACTTAACCAAAATTTTGACATTAATGAATTTTTCAAGCATGATGAAAATGAGGAAGCTAATAGGACTAAAACTAATGTGGAAGACTATATCCAAAATGAGAATTTTTCAAGTCCTTCATAAATCGAGTTAACCAATTCATTTGCACCAAGTATGCAACTAGTGCCTATTGCTTTTAAAGAATTCTCATTACTTGATTTTATACAGGTGAAAGAGATTAAGAGTTGGGAGCCATGTTTTGAACAAAGGCAGGAAGAAACATCCACACTAAAAAATGCATGCCTCAAGGACAAACAAATTCAACTAGTGGTAATCTCTTCCATTCTTACAAATAAAGGTAAAAGAAAGGTACCACCTCACTGGCATATTTTTGACCGTGGTAAAATACTTTCGAAGAGATTCCTCTTTTGGCTTTTCTTTTCCGATTGTTCAAATTTCATCCATCGGTGCCATATTTTTATTTTTGTTCTTGATTTTTGCTATCATTTCTAGTTTGTTTTTATTTTGTGTATTTATTTTAGTGGTGTGTTTTTATTTTGTTTTCCGGTCAAGTGGCGGATACGGTACTCCGTGGCTTTTAAAGTCGTTTTTCAGTTCCCTAAAAACTGTTGCTCACCTTGCATCCATTTTCTTTTCTTCTCTCTCATTTTCTTCATAGTCTTAGGAATCTGACTCAAAACGACCCTGTTTGCCAGTTTATAAGAAAACTGGATGGGAAGCATATCCCCAACTCATAGAAGGTGTTTAAGCGTTTCTGGACGTAAAACCAGAGGAAGATGTGAGCCACAGTCACAACTACCTGTACATATGCATGCGTGCCATCATTTTTGAATTTTAATACCTATAGCTGTCATTTTTGAATTTGTATCTTTTGTTTGACTTATGGTGTCTTATTTCATCATCTTTTTTGAATTTCTATGCATTATTGTCATATTTTTCAAAAAGCAACCGAGCTACCTATTTAGATGTCATCATTAGCATACCTTTTTGCACTCCATAAATACCACATCTCTTGTTCTCTTCTTCACACATAGTTAGAGAGTTGTATAGACATGGAGGGAACTTCAAAACGTCGAATCCAAAGGATATGTGTATTCTGTGGATCTCGACCAGGTAAAAGTGAAGAGTTCGTAGAAGTAGCGAATTATCTTGGTAGGCTACTTGCTGAAAGAAAGATTCATGTGGTTTATGGGGGAGGTAGCCTCGGGTTAATGGGTTGCGTATCAACAGCTGCACATGTAGGAGGTAGTCAAGTGTTAGGAGTTATTCCTAAAGCTTTGGCTGTAGAAAGCATTGTTGGAAAAACGGTTGGGAAGGAGTTACAGGTCTCCTCTATGCATGAACGCATGGCACATATGCTCATCAATTCAGATGCCTTTATTGCTTTACCAGGTGGCTTTGGCACTCTTGAAGAAATTTTTCAAATTGCCTCTTGGGCCCAACTGAATCTCCATCAAAAACCCATAGGTTTGTTGAATGTCAAAAATTTCTTTGATCCTTTGATAACTTTTGTTGATGCAGCTGTAGAACAAAATTTTATCCCTCATTGGGCGAGACAGATCCTTGTTTCTGCCACTTCTGCTGGTGAGTTACTTGATAAATTACAAGAAGTTGAGTATGAACGTGACCCAGCTAGTATCAAATTAATTGGGCAGGAGGGCAAAACAAAAAGTGCAAATTGGATCTGAATCTCCGTTTGTTATTTTTTTTCTTTTATTTTATTTTTAGCATGTTATTTTATGAGTCTTTCAGGTCATCTCTCTTGAATAACAGAAGCTTCAGGTAATGTCTCCTATACTTTATCTCTCTACATTTAAACATTGAGGACAATGTTTCATTTGGTTGGGGGGGAAGGATAGTAGACATAAGTGTGTCTTGAAATTTTATTTTTTCTTCCAAAAAAAAAAAAAGCGAATTAGTAATTAGATTCAGAGTGCGGTGTAAGGAGTTCAAATCCTCTTGAGACGCATTCTGGGTCAGGAATGGCAGAGTAGGGAGGACCAGTTTGAACTCTTGAAACCCATTCTAACCAATTTGTCATTTTATTCTTGCATTTTTGAAGACTTATTTGATATTATTTAGTCTTGATTTTTGAATTTTATAACAAGGAGGTCTATTCATTTCACTTTGAATCATTCAAATCTATGAACTCTCACAACCTTATCATTTAATAAATTATGTGCTTATGTGCTCATTAAGCGAGTATCTATGAATCTTTCTTCACACACACACATACCTTGATGTATGATTGTGGGTGGCGAAATGAAATATTGCAATATTTGAGTTCTTTTGTTTTGTTTAGGATAACAACAAAAGGAAGGGGAAAGTTTTAAAAAAAAATGAAAAAAATGAAAAATGAAAGAAAAAAAAAAGAAAAAAGAGAGAAAGCAATGATGGATAAGTTTGGTCTTGTAGCCTCCTTAATTCGAGCAATTAAGCCCGAGGGGTGCCTCAACACCTAATACCCTAAGACCAACTGGTTTGGGAGCTATTGGCCCAAAGCTCGCTACATGGATTAAGGAGAAAGCTTAATGGGATTGAACATTGCACTATCCACAAGTTTCAAGCAAAAATAAAACATCGGCAACCCGAGTCGTTAAGCTCGTAGGGGTGTCTTAACACCTAATGCCCTAAGGCCAACTGGTCTGGGAGTCATTAGCCTAAGGCTCGCTACATGGGTTAAAGATGCATTCTTTCAAAAAAAAAAATGTATAAAATGAATGAATATCCTCTCCCTAAGGTTGTTAGCCTTAACAAATACTAGAACCGATATGGCTTATTTCTAATAAGCCCCATAGTCATGTGTCAACTGAGCACAAAAGAAGGGTTGTGGATATCTTGACTGAAGGGTACATGAGTCATTAAAAAAAAAATCAGTTGAGAGTTTGTTTATTTGGATAAAATCAAGGAGAGTGCAATAATGACCACCTTGGATGTAAAATTCTATAAATCACTTCTAAATAATAACGCTTTAATTGCTAGGGACTAGCAATAAGCTAGTTGGGGGGTGTGATGAACACTTAAATATGCATGTTTAATAAGAGTTTAGTTCATCATATTGCATTAATAGTGTCATTAAATTCCTCAACTTAAGCATATTTGTAGCATTTGCATCTTTGGAATTAATTTCTCTTAATTTTGGTTTTGTTACAGGTTCAGTAAAATGGGCATAACTCTCTATTTATAGATCAGAATGGTGCAATTCTTAATGTTTTGGAAAGCTGATTCAATTGTCTACAAGATTTCATTTCACAAGCATCATCAAATTCGGGCTCTTAGTGGACCAAAATTGGGCTTGAAATGAACCCATCTACAGTCTCGGCCCAGTCTGACCAGGCCTCAGTATTTGGACCGTATCTCTCAAAATACGTATCCAAATTGTGCAAATCAATATGTTCTAGAAAGCTGAGAGAAATATCTACAACTTTCATGAAGACATGTGATTAAAATTCTCAACATTTCAATGTCAAAATTGATGGTCAAAGTCGGTGCCTAATGATCCCAATTGTCAAAGATATTTACAACCAATATTTGACAATTATGCCCTTGTAATTTGACAAGTTTGCCCCTGGATGTATCTATAAATAGAGGTGCCTTGTGACCCATTAGGGCATCTTGGCCTTGGCTGGAACATTTTGGCTTTGGCTAGGATCTTGTATTGTGTTTTGTGTGTTTATGTTATTAATGAATTTCCTTTTTCTTGCATTTTATTTTCTTTTTATTATAATGTTCTTCTAATTTCTCTTTTGCTAAGGTGAAAGGGTGAAAACCTTGATATGAGAATAAGGATTCTCTAACCCTTAATATGTGCTTAATAATCTTAATCTTATAATGTTTATTCAAGATGATTTATATTTAATTTCTTAATCAATCTTGACACCACTCGTAAAGTGGAGGTCTTGATCCATTGTCGACAATCCTTGGCACATCAAATGCTTGGATCCTTTCTAGATGATGTATGGTTCTTCCTTACCGACACGAATCTAGTTAGGAACCTTGATTTGTTGTAGACATATGATGATTGGCACATTGGATGCTTGAACCCATTTACAAGAAGTGGTATAAATATTGGTAATGAAACAAATATAATTCAATAACTAAAATGGGTTAATTATCCTTATTTGAAATATCAAGGGCGGATCCCCTAACCTTAGCCTTCATTGTTATTGTGTTAATTCCTCTTGTATTTTAATTATTCTATTGTTTATGAACTTTTTATTTTATTTACTATGGTAGGTTCTACCACCTTATGAAATTGTTCTTTAATTTACTATGGTTGGTTATACCACCTATTTCCATGGATGGTTTTACCTCCTCTTGCTTTTTGTTTTATATTTGAATGGTCGGTAATACCGCCTATCATCTTACATATTTATTGATATTATCTTGTCATTTCTTTCAATTATTCATATCATATTTGCTTAACTTAAAATTTGTAACGCTAAAATCCCCTTCCTCGTGGATCGACCCCGGACTCACCGGGTTTATTACTTCGACACTCCTATACTTGGGAGACAATCCTTTTTCGGATGTGTCAAGTTTTTGGCGCCGTTGCGGGGAAGGTAAAAATTGGTGTACAAAATTGTAAGTATTCTCTTTTCTCATTTCTATTTTTATTTTTTGTATGTGTTTCTCTTTTCTCTCCCCATTTCTATTTTTATTTTTCTTGCATGTGCTCATCTTTTCTTTCTCTTTGCATTAGTTGGTAGAATTGTTTGTAGCCACTCATCTTCTTTGGAAAACATGCTCATACCCAACCAAGGACATTAATGGATTACATAAGAACTCATGCACACTCATGCATAGTCTTCCCTCATGATGCAAAATATTTCAACCATGAATCGGATTTCATTCAATTCTTACCCCACTTTCATGGCCTAGATGTTGAAAAACCATTTTTGCATTTGAGAGAATTTAAAGATTTTTGCAATAACTATTGCGACCTAAATTGTAACATAAACATCTTTAGATTAAAGCTTTTTCCTTTTTCTTTAAAAGATAAAGCTAAAACATGGCTACAAAATCTTAAGTCAGGATCCATTAGTTCATGGGATGAAATGCAACAACAATTTTTTAAAAAATTCTTTCCTCCCTATAGAACAAATTCTCTCAAAGGGCAAATCATCAATTTCACTCAAAAACAAGGAGAGACCTTTTACCAATGTTGGGATAGGTATAAAGCATTGCTTAATACTTGTCCTCACCATGGTTTGGAAACATGGAGACTAGTTTTAATTTTCTATGAAGGTCTAACACATCCAGCTAGGCACATGGTAGATTTAATGTGTAATGGACAATTTGAAAACAAAGACCCTGATGAAGCTATAGATTACCTAGACTTACTAGCGAAAAATGTCCATAATCGAAACAATGTTGGCACCTATAAGGTACCAAGAACATCTAGTAGAGGCATTTATAACATTAGGGAGAATTATGATCATCATGCTAAATTTGCATCCCTAGCTAGAAAAGTCGAGGATTTAGAAATGTGGTCTATGCAAGAAATTGTTTGTCACACTTGTAATTCTAGTGATCATCCAACGGATGATTGTCCAATTGTGCCTACCTTTAGAAAAAGTCTCCATGAGCAAACCAATGTTTTAAACACTTTTCAAAGGTCAAATCCTAATCTTCACTCACAGAATTTTGGATGGAAAAATCACTTGAATTCTGATTGGAGGAATGATAATAATGAACAATTTCATCAACCTCCTTTTCAATCATATCAAAATTTTCAAAAATCTCATGATCATAAATCTCATGATCATGCATCTTATGAGGATCTCGAAGAAACATTGAATTCATTCATTGCAAAGCAAGAGGTTTTTAATAGTCAAGTTGCTCAAACTATGGCAAACTTAAATGATGCTCTTGAAATACTTGCATTTGCACTTAATACTCATGAGAAAGGTGATTTTCCATCTCAACTAGAGCCAAACTCCATCAATCCACATGTGAGTAATCCAAGGGGCCAACATCTAGACGAAGATTCGGTAAGTACTCTTTATGATAGTAAGGTTTATAAAGCACATATTCTTAACCCTTATGAGAAAGATGATGAATCAATCTTCAAGGGTAAGGAAGAGGTTAATAAACCTACACCTAACAAGGAAGAGATCGAATCCTCATTTATGCCCTCATGTCATCATGCAAAGGAACTTAATCAAAATTTTGACATTAATGAATTTTTCAAGCATGATGAAAATGAGGAAGCAAATAGGACTAAAACTAATATGGAAGACTATATCCAAAATGAGAATTTTTCAAGTCCTTCAGAAATCGAGTTAACCAATTCATTTGAACCAAGTATGCAACTAGTGCCCATTGCTTTTAAAGAATTC